>CAUYQV010112835.1:0-11323 GCA_963574575.1 Galagoides demidoff
TACCGTATTTTATATATGAGTGTGTTTGTGGATAGACTTGAAGGTGCCCCATTCTTATAAAATAGAATGAATGTTCCAGTAGACGGAGCAGAGGAGGTTGGCCTTAATGGGAGGAGGGAGGGTGATTGGTGAGGTCACCTCTATGGTTTATCTTACAAGGGTACAAATGAATCTTTCTAAAAGCAGAGTACAAATGTCTTAACCAATAACTAAGAAAATGACATGAAGGTTATGTTAACCAGTTTGATGAGAGTATTTCAAAATGTATATGAAAACAGCACACTGTACCCCATGATTGCATTAATGTACATAGTTTACTATAAGAATTTTTTTAAAAAGGCAGAAAAGATGTAAAGAAGCAAAAACAGAGACTGAAAGTGGATTGCTCATTTCAAATTAATTAATTAATTCTGGAACCACAAATAAAAACAAATTAAGATTACCTTGCTTATAAAAACTAAATCAAGGAAGTCTTTCCTAACACAGCAAGTCTTGCAAAAAGTATCCTGTCAGAGAATTTAGCCTCTCTCCCCTGATGTCCTAGAAGGTCAGATAAACAATTAAGGTTGGTATGAACTTCGGCATGAATAAACTTCATTTTGGTTTGGTCAACGAGACCCTAGTGCAGGAGTCCAGTTGAAACCAATGGCCTCCTCAAAGTTGTATTTAGTGGAGCAAAGAGGTTGATTTTAGTGATCATTTCAATTGCTCTAGGAATCTCTAAACATCTAAACTTCTGGAGAAGCAGTTCTTTATAGCTTCTGGGTCCTCAGTGCTCCAGGGATGACTTGGGTGACGCGTACACATGTTCTACAACATTACCTTCCACTGAAGTTCAGGGGCTGGGAGCTGTGCCACTGCGGGTCGTGAACTCCTGGAACAGAAACCAGGTCGGAGCTCACTTTATCTTCTTCATCTAATTGGCTGCTTTCCTGAGTGGAGGGGAGAATTTATAAGGAGAACTTCATATAAAAGCAGGGAAATAATTACTAGAATAACCTACTGTATATTCCGCTAGAACAGAAATACCCTAAAATTAGATTTCACAGACACCTATGTTTGCTTAAGAAATTATGTATTAATCAATCTTCTCGAGTGTTGTTTACCTTTCAAGTGATGTTTACAAAACTACTAGCCAAATAAATAAATGATTTCCTAAGAGGCAAATCTGCCAACAAAATTAAGTAAGCTAATTATCATACTTAAATATAATGACGAATGCTGCACCCAAAGGCTTTCTCTGAATCTAAAAAGATTGTTGTGGGAAAGTTTAGGGGGGAAAAAATTAAAAATGAGATTTTAATGATTTGTTAATTGATGTGTCCCATGATGCATTAAAATATTATATTCTTCCATGTTTTTTAAAAAAGAAGTTATAATACATTCATGTAACAATTAATATCTAAAATAAAATAAGGATTATTATACTATCCTAAGGCACGTTAATTCTGGAAAGCTCAGATCACGAAATAGAAGGCTACGTAAGACATAAAAACTACTGATGTACAAAGTAGAAAAATACATACGCACATACAAGAAAACTGTCCAGCTCAGGGGAAGAGTTGAGTCATTGCTGTGCTGTGTGATGTGCTTTGGGAAGGACGCGGCAGCGCACGTCCCCGCGGGTCACTCGCCCTGCAGGTGGACTCGCACTTCCCCCGCAGCTGTCTCTTTACGATAGTCGCCTAGTAATTGAAGCAGTACTTCCAGGGACATAAGTGAATCTGTTTCTCATCATTTGTGAGACAGCAAAGGCTTGGAACCAGAGGCCTGCCCTGCCCTGTGAGATGACGGAGGGGACAACCTCCCTGGGCGAAATTTACCTCACTTGTAAACGGAATAACATTGTCTACCTTATAAAACATTTAGAAAAATTAGATGGAATAATACATTTTGGACCCACCTTTTAATTTAAAAAATACCTTATAAGGTAATATCCATAATTGTTATAATTGTAGTTAAAATACCACCAACTCACTTCAAACCCAAAAATTCTGGGCAAGGTGTCAGGCGCCATAATCAAACTCGTCCTTTGGGATAAGAACAGTGGCACTTAGCCAGGGGTGTCAGATAGCACGGTAACACTCTGGAAGGAAACCGTCTTGGCCATTCAGACCCGTTCTCGAGACTTTCTAAGGTCAGGATGTGCTTGAGTGGAGCCAGGTACAAATCAGATCAAAATCTGATTTTAAGGTTTGTGGATTACGGCACCAGTCCCCTGCACCCTCCTGGCAGCCTGAGAGCAGTCCTTTGAAATCTAGCCTGATACAAATGCCTACATTGCTTTCTTCCCTGTGTAAAGCCAGGTACTCTCAGTCCAGTATTTCACAAAGTTCCAACGGACTCACTGGTATGCATTTATAATCTTTTCTGAGGTTTATTGCCTAATAGTGAAAGACACCTACAATTAAGGAAACATTTATTTTTCCTGCTGCAATAAAAATGACAGACACGATGCGCTGAAAGCATGCAGGCGGCAAACACGCCTTTCCTCCTCAGCCAATAGTCTCAGAAATCTCACAGAAAACTTTCCCGAAAGTATGAAAACTAAGCATTAGAAAAAAACATGCAACGTGAAGTTTTGCTCTGCAGTGGGATGAAGGCACAGAGGCTTATCACATCTCTTTGTTTATTGTGTTTACAAGATTTTGATTCCATGGTGAAACAGAGTAAGGACAAATTGTGTCTGGGAGCCTACCAAGCATACAGGTCCAGAGCCATAGGATAGTGCACACATCAGTTTCAGAATAGCCATATCTGAGGAAAACATAAGAGAGGGCAGGTGCAGGGATCCCCTGCTGCCCATTCACTCTGGGTAATGAATCAAGATATGGCCAAGTTGGACGTCAGATTTGGGGGAAAGGGCCCTTGTCTTTCTCCATTGCTGGAGAAACAGCAGCCTCTTCTCTGGAAACAACTAGACTGGGATCCATCATACATTTGTTGCTATGTCCTAAGACAAACCTCAGGCCTTATCTGCTCCTCTCTATTCTTATTCAGAGAACATCAACCCCTTTGATGGTACCAAGTTGGATTACAGGGCTTGCCAATGAAGATGTGTGTGATGGTGAACCAGTGTTTTGGTTCACCCAAGCCCCAAACCACCACCTCATCATTGACTAGCACTGATTATCTTAATTACTAGCCAGTTTTGATGAAGAAGACTTCAGTTTACCAAGAGTCTTGCTAAATAGGAGACCAACTCCCCTTGGAGGCCAGTATGCAGGGCATCAATCATTAACATGTTGACTTTACCTCTGAGACCCTCCAAAGAAAAGATTCATGGGGAAAATATTTACCTAACTCTAAGGAAAAATACTTTATGGTGAAACTTTAGTTTTCTCCATTGATGAACCAGCTCCTTTAACAGGAATCCTGAAAGGTCAAGGTGGAAAATGTAGCACATGTAGACACTTTTCATCTCAGCCTCTGCCACAGCCATCTGCGAGGGGCAACTCAGTTATTGCATTGCCTATAAAAATATTACAACTTATTTTTTTTAATACAATTAAGCACACATGAGAATATTAACAATCTTTTTAATGAGATAAATACTGAAATAAGTTGTTTTCTGCCATACAAAGATTTGGTGGCCATGTTGTGGAAATACTTACAGAGAGTGGTTATATATTTGTCTTATTCAAAAAAGAAAAGTGTTCATAGTCCCAACACTTGGGGGGCCGAAGTGAGTGGATTGCCTGAGCTCACAGGTTCAAGACCAGCCTGAGCAAGAGCAAGACCTCTTCTCTAAAAATAGCCAGAGACTGAGACAAGAGAATCACTTGAGCCCAAGAGTTTGAGGGTGTTGTGAGCTAAGATGCCACAGCACTCTACTGAGGGTGACAAAGTGAGACTCTGTCTCAAAAATAAGAAGACTGTTCACAATTGTACAGATTTTTTATGATAATCAGTGGTTGCCAATGCTGTGTCACTTAATAGAGTCAGAAAATGAAACATTAGTTGTGTATGTATTAGCTTAAAGTATATATGAGCACATAACTACTTTTTAAAGAAATTTTGGAAATAGAACATCTTGAAAACATTTCTATTTGCATAATTTTGCTGCCAAAAATATCAAGCCATAAAAATTCTCAAATGTACATTTCAAACAACTTTTTCATCCTCTTTTCTTTTTTAGGAGAGTGTTCAGAACAAGAACAAACATTTTAAAATTGCCTCACAGCATACACAAAAATTAACTCAAGGTAGATCAATGACACAAATGTAAGTGCTAATTTTTTTAAATTTCCAGAAGAAAATATGGGAGGAAATATATGTGACTTTGCGTTCAGTAATCATTTCTTAGATAGAACTCCAAAAACGCAATCCTTAAAGAACAAAATGATTAGGGGCAGACGCAGTGGCTCACGCCTGGAATCCTAGCACTCTGGGGGACCAAGGCGGTGGACTACCTGAAGTCATAGGTTCAAGACCAACCTGAGCCAGAGTGAGACCCATCTCTAAAAACAGCGGGGGTTGTGGTGGCACCTGTAGTCCCAGTTACTTGGGAGACTGTGGCAAGAGGATCACTTGTGCCCCCAAGTGTGAGGTTGCTGTGAGTTATGATGCCACAGCACTCTACTGAAAGCAACAAAGTGTGACTCTGTCTAAAAATAATAAGAAGAAAGAAAGAATAAAATGATTAAAACTTCTTTAAGATTAAAAGTTTTTGCTCTTAAAAGTTATCATTAAGAAAATGAAAGGCAAGTTACAAATCAGGAGAAAGCATTTGCAAATCACATATTTTAAAATACATGTATCAGATTGCAACTCAATAATAAGACAATAACCTGATTTTTAATATTAGCAAAGGACCTGAATAGATATTTACAATAGCTATTTAGTTATGGGAATAACTAAAAGCACATGAAAAGATGTTCCATATCATCAGTCATATGAAACAAAGATTAAAATCACAATGACTCAGCACCAAGTGAATATAACCAAAAAGTCTGACAACACAAAATATTAGCAAGATGTATATTAACTGACATATCCTTGCTGGGAGGAATGTGGAAAGGCACAGTCACTTTTAAAAACAGTTTCAAAGTATCTTAAAATGTTAAATATACACTTAGCATGATCCAGAAATTCCTATGCTAAGAACCTACTCAATAAAAATGAAAACATATATCCACTCAGAACTGGCATGTAAATACAAAGTATTCATAGCAAAGTTTTTCATAATAACTAGAAATCAGAAACAATCAAATCTTTACTAACTAATGCATAAATAGGCAAAATGAAGCATGTCGATGTATGCTGTATCATGGATGCACCTCAAAACCATTACACTAACACACACACATAAAAGAAGACATAGCGTATGATTATAGTTGTATGAAATTTCCAAAAAAGTAAATCTATAGAAACAGAGACATCATTAGCTGTTTAGGGCCGCAGAGGGAAGCATAGATTTAACTATAAAAAAATCTTACAGCTTTCTGGGGTGAGGGACATGTTCCGTAGCTGGATTAAGTCAGTGATCGCACAACTCTAGAAATTGTATACTTACAATGGGTGAATTTTATGATATGTAAATTATACCTTTATGGGAAAAGGAAGGATAAGTAAAAAACCAACTAAGTAAATTAGAAAGATTAAAACATTTAACTTACCTTATGAAAGCAGAAAAACGAAATAGGTTGTGAAGGCAGGGTCAGTGAGAGAAACACAAAACAAATGACAAAACGGAAGATTTAAATCAGTATGAGCAATGGTTGTATTAAACATAAAAGGTATAGGTTGTCAGAATAATAAAAAGGCAAGGCCCAATAATGTGCTCCCTAAAATATATGCATTTCAAATATATGGACAAGTTGAATGTGAAAGATAGATATAGATCATAATGTAAGGGAGTTGGCGTGGCTATATTGATAACAGAAAAACTTAATATTGTGTAATGATTAAAGCATCAATTTACTCAAAATACATAGCAATGCTAAATGAGTATGAAATCACTAACAAAGCTTCAAAATACATGAAAATAATTGACAGAAACAAAGTGAGAAATTGAAGAACTTTTAATTGTTGGAGGTTTTGAGAGCATCTTCTTAGTAACTGATAGGACAATTTTTGAAAAATCACGTTTGGGAAAACAAACATCACAGGTACCCAGTACTAAATTGGAGCTAATACATTAGCGCGTACATGTTGATATGAGAGAAAAACTCCACAAAATTCAACAGGGGTGGGATTTGAGAAAGAGATTGAGAAAATTTTCATCATTCTCACAGAAAATCTGATCATCCACATTGTTGAAAAACTTGCCCTTATTGACAGCTAAAAGGCAGTATACGTAAGATTTCAGATTACACATGTAATCTTATACACATGTAAAAGATGTCTGGAAAGCCAAAAATACCTGAACATTAAACAACGTACTTCTAAACAATTCAAGAGTCAAGGAAAAAATCTGTAACTAAAATTAGAAGTATTTTTTAATTCAAAGGAAGTAGGAGAAAGGAAGAAGGATAAGACTTAGGAATTAGTGAAATAGAAAACGAAAAATCAAGAAAACAAAGAAAGCCAAAATTTGGTTCTTTGAAAATATCAGCATAGTTCATAAACACCTAGTAACACTGAAAAAAGAGAAAAAAACAGATCACCAATATCAGTAATGAAAAAGAGATATACTGTATGTACATTGAAAGGCTATTAAAGGACTATTATGATCAAATTTTTAACAAATTCAGTCAGTTAGAATATGTGGAGAAATGTCTTAACAATTACAACTTACTAAAAGTGAATTAAGAAGAAATGAATAAAACACTGGAGTAGCTTTATATGTACATATGCAATTGGATTCCTATTGTATAGTTCTCACTGTAAAAACACTTTTCAAACAAATTAGGCTTTAACCCTACACATTCAAACTATGGAATCTAAATGTTTGTGCCCCACATTAATCTTAAATTTTAGAACAGATATTTGTAAGAAAAGAAAATTGTAAATAGTCCTTGTAAACATAAAACACAAATATTTGCAAATAGAACCTAGAAATACGTAGTAAATAAAAAAGAATAGCACATCACAATCAAGTGCATTTTTAACTCAGAACTTTCCTAAATTTGAAAACTTTTACTATTAAAACAAAATAAGAAAATGAAAACACAAGCAATAGTTACAAAATATGTAATTATCTGACAAAGACCTTATATCCAGATAGATAAAGGTCAATTATAGTTCCATAAAATAAGATGAAAACAAACAACAAAAAAGTAAAAATATGGGCAAAAGATGTGAACACAGCATAAGAAATTAGGTATCTTGATTCTTAAAGAGTATTGACTTAAGTGTTTAAAACCAATAGGGAAATGTTACATTTCCGTTTACCAGCCAAAGTGCTTGGGAATATTTATTTTTAAACCTTCGTCGGAGACTGTGTGGTGCTTGATTATTATATTTTATGTATGTAGATAACATTTGCTGCATGTTAGTCACTCAGCAATGTTTCAAATTGCTATATTTTTTTTAACCAGACTTCACAGTACTTGGGAGTAGGGATCTTATCTGTCTCATTCACTTGTACACCCTGTCATGTAGCGCGGGGCCCAGAATACAATAAATACTCAAAATGTTTACTAATGAGTTAATGAATGAGGACAGATAGATAACATCAAGCTTAGAAAGAGTGGTCTAAGCAAATGGTATTACATTAAAATAACATTCTCCTGACATCCTTTTTTCTCATTGTACTCATCTTTACCTGACATAACACAGTATATAAATGTAGATCAATTTTTCTAGATAGACATATCATGAGAGGAGAGAGAATACAAATACAGACAGAAATTCCTGTTTTGTTTTTCCCACTCCTGAACAGTATTCTGTGAATGAGCTCTGAGGAAAGAAAAACCACAATTTCCCAGTGCTTTAAATATGGCTCACCTGTACCAACCAATCTTTTCCCATTTACCCAGAGGAAATAGGAGAAGGTAAAATCGCTGTAAGAATAGAATAAGATTGAAAGTGAATAAAATATGACAGAAGTTACTTTCAAACTATTTTAAAATACTGATAAAATGGTTCTTTAAGTCTGGATTATTAAAAAATACCTCAAATCAATTTAAGGATTACTATTTAATTTTCTCAATGCTGCTGTTAAAATAAAGCATTTAAATGAGTATATTAAATATATACAGATGTGAAATATTTAGGACTCAAAATTTATACTGTCTTTTAAAATATGTCATATATATGACAGGATGTCACTCATAGAATACTAAATATTTCCAGTGAAGTCTTTGGAAATATTAGTACAAAATATTCAGGTTGGATCTCAAGGTATTTAAAAAAAAATTGGTAGACTATATTATAGAAGATATTTCCAGTTATGTACATATCCATATGTACATACATATGAACATATGTGACCAAGCACAATTATAGTGAAAATATGCACATAGATCTAATTGCAGTGTTTTTCTGAAGTCTTTCTTCATTCCAATACTCATCACATTTGGACTGTAGTTGTAACATAATAACAGGAATAATTAAAATTATAATTAAAGAGCTAACACATATTTGAGTGCCCACTATATGTCAAGAACCATTTTAATCCCTTTAAATAAAGTCCAACAGGAAGTCTTTGACAGAGATGCTTTATTATCTTTGTGCTATAAATGAGAAAGGAAAGCCAGAGAGGTTACTCGCCCCTGTTCACACAGTGAGGGAGAAAGTCGCGATTTCAACCTGCACGGTCTGGTTCCAGGCCTGGCACTTCAGCAAATAAGCTCTCAAAAGGAGAGATTTCAATGAAGGGTGAAATATTTATGATCACTAGGAAAGCTCATCATAATACTGTGACCTTTAACGGCCAGATCATCATTATATCAGATCCACTGAAGCACATGCAGATTTGATCTGCATATTAATTTTGTCATTGATTCTTAATTTGAATAAGTATGAATTACTGAGAGGATAAAAACAAAACCCTCATCCCCTGGGGTGAGGTGCAAGGTGTGCTAGGCTGCAGACCTAAAGCAGTTTTTGAGATTTGCTTTATTTAAAAGTGTACTACTTTTATTATAAATAGTAAGATGATATTTAAAATTTTTAATATTATTTAATACTTAAAATTTTATTGCTTGGAACTTGGGATTAATACAATTAAGTTTGCAAACTCATCCTAGATAAAGCGCTTTGAAGGGTGGACTAGGCATGAGCATTGCTACATTGCTATGCAGCTTCCCAAGGGGAATACTGCAAAGGTGACCTTAGGAGGAGTTTGCAAACTTAATTGTCCATGCTCCTGCAAGGGTTAGAGTTGGGGTGAGGGTTAACCCTAGGTTACAAGGAAAGCTCTGATGGCTATTCCAGAAAGAAAGTTCCAAAATTGTGTTGAGGGAAGGAAGAGGCGCTTCTCAAGCACCTCAAGGGGAGCCCTTTAAAAGCTTCACAAGGGGAGCCCTTCAAAAGCCACCACAGTGATACTTGCAATGCTGTGTGCGGCACTTGTTCTAGGATAAGTTTGTAACTTAATTGTTCAACCATGTACATTATTAAAAGCATATTTGTAATTTTTCAGTCATTCCGAAGACACTAAAGATTTTATTATTTGAAAAATATTTTTAATTTAATTTTTATTAAATCAACTGTATACACTTATGGGGTACAATGTAGATGGTTTGATGTGCAATGTGGAATTCTTTAAAAATGTGATATAGAACAAATAAATTTATTTGAGATCTAATACAGAATAATCAAAAGCAGTTTTTAAATATCCATACCCATTTTATTATATATAATTTTCCTTTAAGGGTATGTATACAATTCCTTTTTGTTGTTTTGGGGTTTTTGTTTGTTTGTTTGTTTGTTTGTTTTTGCAGTTTTTGGCCTGGGCTGGGTTTGAAGCCGCCACCTCCGGCAAATGGGGCCTGCACCCTATTCCTTTCAGCCACAGGTACCACCCCGTATACCATTCCTTTTTGAATTCCAGCATTTATATTCTAAGACACTGTTATCATATTCTAAGGGAATTTTAGGAGGCTAAATAAAAATGGAAAATTCTTTTCTTTTCCAAGAATGTTTTATCCCAATTTTAAAAAGTATTACATATCATTTTCCCCCAAAACACAAAGAGAAATTCTAACAAATATGTTTCTACTTGAAACTGTACTTTACACACATAATCATCAGATCTTACTTAATAAGAAATATGTATTACATACATATGAATACATAAGAAACATAAGAAATAAAAAACATATTTCTCTCTCAACAAATTCTTCAATGTTATATTATTTCAACATTGAATTAATTTTACATTTTATTTTCTTTTTAGAAAGTAACACACATAGACAAATCTTCCAGGCAAGAAGTTTTAAACACTATCCAGGCATGGCGGTGGCTCATTCCTACAATCCCAGCGCTTTGGGAGACCAAGGCAGGAGGATCACTTGAGGCCAGGAGTCTGAGACCAGGCTGAGGAACACAGTGAGACCACATTTTTACAAATATAAAGTAAAATTTTATTTTTTGACTTTCTGATTATTTAGCTATGATAAAAGGAAATAAGGTTCACACAAAGGGGAACAGCCAGTGTGTGAGTCAGGTCACCCCAGCTGCCTACTCTCAAGTGGCATTGACCTCATTCTAAAGTCACTAGTCCTGAATATTAAATTTAAAATATGTGCTGAAATTATGAGTATTAAAGTAACCTTGTGACTTTGATTTATATTTATTACTAGTGAAATGAAGCATTTTCTGTGTATATTGGTGTATCCTCTTACATTAATCTTGCATATGTATTATTGGGCAGAATGTTTTCATTGTCTGTGTAAGCTTTCTCTCTATTTCAATTTCTTGTCTTAGACTTGTAAATATTTCCTCAGATAAAATGTTCCTTAAGAGGGTTGCTTTGGGGCAGCGCCTATAGCACAGTGGGTAGGGTGCCGGCCACATACACTGAGGCTGGCAGGTTTGAACCTGGCCTGGGCCTGCTAAACAACAATGACAACAACAAGAAAAATAAATAGCCAGGTGTTGTGGCAGGTGCCTGTCACCCCAGCTACTTGGGAGGCTGAGGCAAGAGAATCAGTTAAGCCCAAGAGTTGGAGGTTGCTGTGAGCTGTGACATTACTGTACTCTACTGAGGGTAACATAATGAGACTCTGTCTCCAAAAAAAAAAGAGGGTTGTTTTGTATCTAATAAATTTCTCTCATCTGTACTATGCCCACACTGAGATGAGATCACTTGTTCTTTTCTTGCTAATACCTTTGAGTTCTCTATGAGGAAATCTTTTAAACTAGAGATATATAAAAGACAATTCTGAATGAAATTTAACTTAAATAATCTTATGTTAAATGGCAAATATATTGT
>CAUYQV010112838.1:0-49525 GCA_963574575.1 Galagoides demidoff
TGATAAGGAGATGCTTCTTTAGTGGGTAGGGCGCTGGCCCCATATATCGAGGGTGATGGGCTCAAACCTGGCCTCAGCCAGCTAAAACAGCAGTAGGGACTGAAAAAAAAAAAAAAATAGCCAGGCATTGTGGCAGGCACCTGTAGTCCCAGCTACTCATGAGGCTGAGGCAAGAGAATTGCTTAAGCCCAGGAGAGTTGGAGGTTGCTGTGAGCTGTGACTCCATGGCACTCTATCAAGGATGACAGGGTGAGTGGTGAGACTCTTGTCTCAAAAAAAAAAAAAAAAAAAGGAGATGCTTCTTCTTTTTTTTTTTTTTTGGTTGCAGCCATTATTGTTGTTTGGTGGGCCCAGGCTGGATTCGAACCCACCACCTTAGGTGTATGTGGCTGGCATCTTAGCCACTTGAGCCACAGGTGCCAAGCAAGATGCTTCTTCTTTAGAGAACTTGCTGCGTTGAGTATTTAGTCTGATATCGCTCCTCAAATGGGAAGTTGTAGGTTTAGCATTCACATTGTTTTCAGGATATATTTCGAGTGAGATTCAACAAGCCTAAGAATATTTGAGAAAGAGGCAGTAGGCATGTGAATAAGGTAATACAGCTCTTACTCTCTGATTCAGTAACACTGACATGACCAAAGCTTCACTGGAAACTCAGACCTCATGGCCGGCTTGCTTATATCCCTGACTTTTTCCATTTGTAGGTCTGAGATGGAGATAAAATGCCCACAGAAATATTCTGCAACTCTCATTTGCATTTTCATATTTGCACATAATCTAATTTTCTATATCCAGCCCAGGCTGGTATCCAAAATGCCCAAAGACACAGAAAAAGAGCAAGAGTTTGAGAAATTAGATACACAAATTCACTGAAATACACTGGAGGTGGAGCAGGCCCAGAAGCCCTCTTGAGAGCTCCAGCTCACACGGAGTCTGGTCCCCAGTCTCCTCAGAATTCCTGTCAGTTTACAGATACCGTGTGACTCTGCTGCTTCATTATGTGGCATGTGAGTCACTGCATATTATGTGCAAGGAACCAAGGCTCCATGCTCAGTATGACTCAGATAGTGGACCATCCAGTGAACAGTTCAATTCTCTTCTTAATTGATAATAAATTGTCTTCTCAGGTTTCACCTGGTAACTGTTGGAAAATAGGATTTCTTAGCCTATCACTGAGCTGTCAGAGTCTGAGTCTGGCTGTAGCATAGTCAAAGCTGCAAGATACATGCAGACCAGTTTATCCCCTGCTAACTGAATTCAGCCAATGAGATAGTGGATAAATTGGGATGGCACTGGCAGAAGATTGAAGGAAGATGGGAGGAAAATGGTGTTTGGGCATTGATTTGCCAAATTCTCTTCCTACTGAGTCAGCCCAGTTTGACTATCCCCATATACCAAAAAGCCCCGGTGTCTCTCAGGGAGCCCTCTCTGTGCAGCTATCTGTCCACTGTCCATGTTCATCCCAACTGAGGGTCACCAGCAGGTGCTGAGGTGCTCATCAACCCTTCATCTCACCTTTGTAAGTGGTGTTTATTAAATTATCCTCCATTTTCCATCTTGTGTGTACCACTTATTTCTGTCTCAACCCTAAGAAGGAAGTATTCATACTTCCGATCTCCTAACTCTTTTTAAGACAGTATCTTCTTTCTGAAATATTTTATCAGTATAATGAGAATGGAAAATAGGACAATGGCCCCCAGAGATATATTTGCCCTGGAACCTGTGAACACACTACTTTACACAGCACAAGTGACTTTGTAGATGTAGCTAAGGGAACAAACCTTGAGATGAGGAAATGTCCAAGGTTATCTGGGTCATCCCAACATCATTATAAGTTCAACAGTCCTGAAAGAGCAGAGAATATTCCTGGATGTGTGAGAAAGAGACGTGACTATAGAGAAAGTTCATAGACATACAACATTACTATCTTTGAAAATGAAGGGAGGTTGGGGGGAGGCTATGAGCCAAGGAATGTGGGTGCCCTCTAGAAGCTGGACAAGTCAAGGGAATGGATTTTTTTTCTAGAGCTTTCTGGAAGGAATGCAGCCCTACCAATACCCCAATTTTGTATTTTCACTCAGTGACAACCATGTTGATTTTCTGACCTGCAGAACTATAAGACAATAAATTTATGTTGTTGTAAGCTACTAAGTTTCTGGCAATTTTCATGACAATAATAGGAAACTAATATAATGATAAAAATCCTCTTTGAGATCTGGTCCAGAGATTTTCTATTCACTCAGAAAATGATGATCTAACTATACAAATACTTGAAAAATACTAAATGATGCTACTGAAGGAAGCCCTCTGCCAAAAAATATCAAAAAATATTTCTCCTAGTGTGAGGCAGCACTATTATATAAATAATTTTCATAAATATACTCTTTCCAAATTAAAGGCAAATGCCTCTGAGAAATATAGTGTGTACTCACTTATCTGATACTAGAAAGGTATAAGATGGATGTGTAAATGTAAACTATTATTAATAATAATAAGATTTGTTACAAGAGTAGTAAAAATCGATTCAGTGCTGCACTGTTCAGCAGGTTTGATCTGACCCATTTATTGAGTAACAAACATTTGTTGTGAATATGTTTGAGAACATGTTGAATGTGGACAGTTCAGAAATAAAATAAGACCCAAACTCTCCTGTCCAGATTGTCTCATGCCAGCACAGCAATGAGCATGTGCTGTCTGTGGGAAGGAGAAAAAAAGGAAGAGAAGAGGGGTGTGGGGGGTAGTTGAAGTAAGAGGATTCAGCCCCCTTCATATCTATTCAAGAATGAAAACCTTCCCCCTGGTGCTCTGATTCTCATGTACCCTATGATTACAGCTGCATGAATCAGGAGACGAGGTGTGCACAATACTCAGCCTTGAGAGTAGCCAGATGAAAGTGCTTTAAAGTTCAGATAGTGACCAGTCTGAAGGCCGAAGCTAAGATCTTTCACAGGATTGAAACCTGCTTCCCAATCAAGAATTCTGAGCCACGCGAGGTTTATATTCCTACATTGTTATTTCCATTTTCTAAGTCTGGAAACAGGATTCAAAATGCTGATTTTCTCATAGCATTTGGTCAAATTGTCATGGATGAATGATGGGGTACGAGCATAGAAAGGATATCAGTAACTGGCTTAGAGAAGTATAGATGGTGTCTCTAAATGGTCACTTCATGTTTTCGGCCCTTTGTATGAAAAATTAAATTCACTAACCTCTTGATTTGATTTCATAGAAAACAGTAATTCAGTGGGCTTACCAGGTATTGACAGAAGATTGGTAACTTAATGATGGACTCAGAAGCCCAGGAAGAATTTCAAGAGATCACCTCCTCCGGAGGTCCCTGACCCACAGGCTGCAGACTAGTACTAGGCAGTGGTCTGTTAGGAATGAGGCCCCACAGCAGGAGGGGAGAGGAAGATAAGCTAGGGAAGCTTCATCTGTACATACAGCTGCTCCCCATCACTGGCGTCGCCTCCTGAGCGCCACCTCTGGCGACGTCAGCTGTGGCATTAGATTCTCACAGGGGTGCGAACCCCACTGTAAATTGCACATGCCAGGGATATTGCATGCCCCTTACGAGAATCTAACACGCCCTCCCCACTCCCAAGGAAAAATTATCTTCCGGGAAACTCGTCCCTGGTGCTAAAACAGTTGGAGACTCCTCACCTAGTCCTTTCTTTTTACAAAACCAGAACTAATGGAGAATTATATATCTTTAAGAATGTAAGTGACCACAGATTATAACATAGAACATTTTTCTCTTGATATTAATATGGCTTGAATTTGCTACAAGATCTGTGTGCTCTTGAAAGCCAGCAAATTTGAGGAGCAAATCTCATCTAGTGAAACTAGAGAAAAAAAGTGAAAAAAAAAAATAGAAAACCAAAATGGACCGTGTGGGCACAGTTGTGACAAGCCTCCAAATACTTAATTTCTTTCACTCATTTTCAGAGCACCTGAAATTAAGTATCTTCTCATTGTGTGTTATTGGGGGAACACACGTTTCTTTTCATTGAACTTCAGACTTTATTAATTATTCTGGTGCAATGTTATTATAAACTGCTGTTGATTATCTGAATCTTCTGGGCATGTGAGCCATGCCAGAATGTCAGTTTTACATTAAAAGGATGTCGTTTGTGAAAACTAAATACAGAAATAAAGTATGTGTTTAATTTAGGCTTTAATCTTCCCTGAGTTCATTTGTTAGAAAAGAAGGGGGTGGAGGATTCCTGGATGCCTATGGGGTTAATAATATTTTCCTAAAATGATTCGTATTTTTATAAGTATTAGTAAACATCCGTTCGTGTTAGTAATTTACTATAATGGCTTGATATTATTTTACCTCTCTTGATTATATGTTCCAGTCCAGATACTTATAAACTAAGAGTGCCACCTATGTATAATCTGCCCACTTAGCAAACAGCTCCAAGGAAATAACCAGGCAGAAAACTAACGGGGGTGTGAAGGAGAAAGGGAGCGGGAGAGAGGGCATCTGAGGAGCTGAGGAGGGAAGGGAGAGGATGTTACAAGACGGAAATAAACAGAACAAAGCAAAACAAAACTCCAGCAAAGCTGGGGAGCTAAGAAAGATGGGAACAAGACCCGTGGTGTTGAACTAAGGTCAGGATCAGTTCACCCCACTCCCCCAGGGGTGCACAGGGGGTTTGGGTCTCGGGGACTGCGGCCAGAAGCAGAGTGGCTGGGACACTAATGCTTGCCCCTCCTTCTTCATCTGCAGAGGAAAGGTAGAAGGAAAAGACAGAAGATTAAGCCGACCGCTGGAGGGTATTTTCTTTTACAGGTTTCCAGGGAAAGTTTTGTTTCCATTTAACAGGCCCCATTAGTAATGAAATGTACTCAGCATTTCCTTTCTGGCCTTCACGGCTCTGTTCTGGGGTGGTTTGCTCTGCTGCCTTTCTGCTATCCCTCTCTGGGGCAAATGTAACCTAGGAAGAGCAGGCGGAGTGGCTGGCTCCGGAACCCTGAGGACACCACTGTGTTGGGTGGGGAGCCATAGCCCCTCCTGTTTGTGGAGAAAGGTGAAAGAGAATGGGGGAAAAATGGATGACTTGGAAGGGTTGATTGTGGCTAGGTTCACTAAAATAAGCTCTTTCAGTTTTTGTGGAAAAAAAAACCCAACAGGTTAAAAAAAATCATTTCTTTCAAAATAGGTCAAATGTTGCAACAGTATAAAAAATTCCATTTTTTAAATGTTTTGTTGCATCCGTGGCCCTGGCCTGCTTGCTGACTGAGTCCCACTTAGGTTTCAGCTTCCTGAGCGTGCCCTTGAGTTCTAATGATAACGGTAATGATATTTTGTGGGTCTCCCACTGCTTAAACAAAGACAGAATTTATAATGTGCCTTGGAGCATCAAACACGGATGTTTGAAAACATTAATATGACTATTTTTATCACTATTTAGTGAGCAGCACTGGAAGATATTAATATTACCATGATCATTATTACGGTGCGATAACGAAGCAGCGGAACTCCATGTGGCAAAGAGATTGTTGAGGGGGGAAAATGGATGAGCCTGTTTTTCCCGAAGTTCTTTAAATCAGGCTTAACTGGAAAAATAATCGCAGTGGCTGTGAGAGTCAAGAGTCAGGGTAATTAAGTGGGTGAATGAGGCCAGTGTCATTTGAATTTATGCATGTTCCTTCATCCCTTTGTTTGCTCTGCCTTCCTCTTTCACTGGGTCTCCACCGCAATGTTGTTTATTCATGGAGGGCATGCCACAGTTTTTAATACTGGGGGGAAAAATCTGAAACCCTTCATCCGACTGGCCAATGTGTAGACTGGAGAGAACACAGGGGGATCAAAGTGATATGAAGACAACAGGGGTTTCATTAAAATGTTCCTTTCTCTGCCTGAGGACAGAGCAGTGAGAAAAGGGTGGAAAAAAAAAATCATCTAGCCCAAACAAGTTTAACTTAAAAAAAAAAGCAACGAACCACCTGTGGTCTCCTTGGAAACAGGCAAGCACACCCTCCAGCCACCTTTTAATGAAACCCCAGAGCCCCTTTATTAATTTATTAAAGAATCTATTTTCTGAAGATTCATAAACCTCATATAACTCATATTCCAACACATCTCTGCTATGCTAATGGCACGCACTTCTATGAATAATTAATTATTTAATTAGTAATAATTAGAGGTTGTTGTATAGGTCAAACCATTGGACTGACAGCATGCTATTGTCAAAATGTCACTTGAATTAATGGAACAGCATTTAAACAGAGAGTGATTCATCGTTGAGGGTAGTTACCTACCTATCTACGCTCTCCCTCACTCCCAACTAGCTTTCACAGTGTATGACAGTTTAAGATTTAAGATTTGCATAACATATAGAATGAAACATTTTATATTGAACATTCTACAGAAAGAATGTAGCCTCCAATTCTTTGTTAGACACACAGGATAGGGTGGATTAAGTAACTAAATTCGGACCTATAGCAACAGTACATGGGTGTGTACCCTTGACATATAATTTCTATGATTCCTTTTATGCAATTGAACCTAAGTGCTCATGGAGAATAAACATACTCAACATAAATAATTGCCTAAATGCATTGGTTGGGCATCTCTGGTGAAGTAATTACCTTAAAGTTGATTATTCTAAAACAATTGAGAATTATTGTGTGGCTACTGTGCACTTGGCCGGACCTTAATACCAGCCTTCTTATTTAGCCCCTGCCCCAACCCTGCCTGGAGAGATACTTGAGCCTTGCTCTGTAGATAAGGGACCTTTGGACAGATCTTTCTGGGTGGCAGAACCAGGTTCTGCCATCACTGCCACTGCCACTCTAACAACATCAATTACGCTCTAGAGGTCCCAGTTTCTTTATTTGCAATGTGGAACCGACGATTGTAGCTCCCTTGTCCCTGTGAGGATTCAGTGACTGGCTCCTCACAAACAGCTTAGCCAAGCACCTGACTCATAATGAGTTGTCAGTAAATGACAGCCATTGGTACTTGGTTTGTTAAAATATAACTTTAATATACCCCAAAGAATAGAAATTTAAAAAGGTAAACATTTATGTTCTTATTATTTGCAGGTAACTAACACAGGCATAATATCTCTGACCCTCTAAACTAGGGGTCTCAAATATTTTCTGTGATGGCTAAATAGTAAATATCTTTGAATGAGACCCATATGGTCTCTAGAGTAAAAGCAATCAGAGACAGTGTCTGAACAACACAACAGGGCCTTACTGTATTCCAGTAAAACTTTATTTGGAAAAACAGGCAGGGAATCAGATTTGGCCCATAGGCTATAAGTTGCCAAACCCTGCTCTAAGCCACTTTGACTGCAGATGGTACATAGTAAATGCTTAATAAATACTAGTTGGATTAATAAAGTGATGAATGAGTGAATGCCTACAGACAAGACGCCTAGTTTTAATTGTAATGCTGTATTGGGCCCAGATAGTATCCCTTTGGTGAAATTTACAGTACCTAAACAAAATGGAATATACTTTTTGGTTTTTACACGTAAAAGTTGAATTGGCTTGCTTACTGTGCTAATGGACATACTCTTTAAGGGAATCCTATAATGGAAACTTTTAACAAACACTTTTAAAAATAAACTTATTTTATCTTTTTTTTGAATTTTTTGTATTAAATCATAGCTGTGTACATTAATGCAATCATTGGGTACAATGTGCTGGTTTTATATACAATTTGAAATATTTTCATCAAATTGGTTAACATAGGCTTCACGGCATTTTCTTAGTTATTGTGTTGAGACATTTATATTCTACACCTAGTAAATTTCACGTGTATCCTTATAAGATGCACCGTAGGTGTGGCCCCACCAGTTACCCTCCCTCTACCTATCCTTTCCTTTTCCCTCCCTTCCTTCTCCCCTTTCCCCTTCTTCTTGGGCTATAATTGGTTTCATAGTAGGGCTGAGTACATTGGATACTTTTTCTTTCATTCTTGGGCTACTTTGCTAAGAAGAATATGTTCCAGCTCCATCCATGTAAACATGTAAGAGGTAAAGTCTCCATCTTTCTTTAAGGCTGCATAATATTCCATGATGTACATACACCCCAATTTATTAATCGATTCGTGTGTCGATAGGCACTTGGGCTTCTTCCATGACTTAGCACTTATGAATTAGTCTGCAATAAACATTCTGGTAAAATATCTTTGTTATAATGTGATTTTTGGTCTTCTGGATATATACCTAGTAGAGGAATTGTAGGATTGAATGGCAGGTCTATTTCTAGATCTCCAAGTGATCTCCAAACATCTTTCCAAAAGGAACGTATTAGTTTGCATTTCCACCAACAGTGTAGAAGTGTTCCCTTTTCTCCACATCCACGCCAACATCTCTGGTTTTGGGATTTTGTAATGTGGGCTAATCTTACTGGATTTAGATGATATCTCAAAGTAGTATTGATTTGCACTTCTCTGATGATTAAGGATGATGACCTTTTTTTCATAAACTTATTTTAAATGTCTACAGATTTTTTTTTCTTTTTTTTCTTTTTTTTTTTTTTTGTCTACAGATTTAAAAAAAACAAAAACAAAAAACCAGCATCAGCACTGGCTCTAGCTTAGCGCTGATCAGTGGCAGAAAATAAAATCATCTGCCTTCTCCCTTAAAAGAGCATACTTGACTTCCCTCATCCTCATGGTAGTAGCAAAATATCCAGAGGGAGCTGGAAGAAGAGAGCTGAGAGTCCCAGTTGCGCCTCTTTTCCTCTGAGCCCAGTTGAAACCCCAAACACCTCCTTCCTGCTTTTGGACACCTCTTCCTCTCCTCCACATCCTCCCCTTCCTGGTGGTTTCTTTGCAGCCATTAAGATGAACAGGCAATGCAGAGAAACCACCAGGAAGCTGATAAAGATGCGACTGAAGCCCTTATACTTCAGTTATTTAGCAAAATTGGACCAGCAAAAGCTTAAAAATTATAACAGAGCACACGACCAATGATCCATAATATTTTAGGAGACTTTGTAAACACAAAGATGTAGGCTTTAATAAATTGCTATAACTGGGAAAATATTTCTGATAAAGGAGGCTAAAGTAAACTGGACAACAGCATCAAGGGGTCAGTAAAAAAGATACCATCAGTCACCTCCCTATGGTTTCTTTTTTCTTTTCTTTTCTTGGGGGGGGGTTGAGGCAAGAAATTGTGACAAAAGGTATCAAAGTCATTCTTTGCCCCATTGATGAAATATCAAATGGTTGGCTAAATAAATATATGGCAAAAAAATAATTGGATGCAGAAAATGCAATTGAATATATGGGAGATCAGTGATGAAATAATTGTCAGGTGAAAGCTAAGTAGGCCACACAGAAGCTATGTGTGCCCAAAAGTACACACCTGAGAGTCTACACAAAAGCAGTTGGAACTTGAAAGTCATGAACTCAAACAGCTTCCAAATACTGAATTTATCATCTCACAGTTTCTGTGGTCTGAGAGTCTGGGCGCAGTTTAGCTATGTCCTCCTGTTAGACTAACAAGGCTACAGGTGAGAGGTCAGCCAGAGAAGGGTTCTCATCAGAGATGCAACCTGGGAGGAATTCACTTATGAGCTCCCTGAGGTTGTTGGCAAAATCCATTTTCCTGCACTGTGGGATTTGTGTCATCTTCCCAAAGCTGGCAATAAAGATCTATGTTGATAATGAAAGCCTCAGATCTACAGAATTGGCGAACCCAGAACAGTTTCTTAACCTCTCTAGGACACATTCCCTTCTTATGAAAATTATAGACAGTAACACCAAGTTAATAAAGTTATTGCATCTACAAGTTAATAAATGTAACATTTTTTAAATCCCTATTTATTGGTCACCTAAGCCTCCTCTTTTCCTTGACTTTTCCTCTCCTCTAAATGTTCTCTACCTGTGCTTTCATTGTATTTGATTCTCTATGATAATTAGCATCTGAATCTGATATCTGAGAAGACTTAAAAACCACTGGATGGTGTCTCAGTTCATAATAAAATGTGAAGAAGTAATTGGAAAGTACAGGACTTTGTCTCCGGAGTGACTCTGAGGAGGTGGGATAAGTCTCACTTGCCTCTTATGTGGTCATTTTGGAACCTGTGGTGTGGAAAAGGTCCACAACTAGATAGTAAAAAATTATCCTTCCTTGTGTGGGGCTAGACTTATTGCCAGGAGCAGCTCCCCAGACTGTGGTTAGATTCCCTGGCCCTCCCTTACATCCAGGCAGAACTGTGTGGCTGAGTTCTGATCAACGGAATGTATGTGTGTGTGTGTGTGTGTGTGTGTGTGTGTGTGTGTGTTGGTGGGGGGGGGGATTATATACATGTTTCCAGCCCAGGACCAAGAAAACCTCTCGAGGGATACTCTACTCCTTCTTACACCTTTTTCCACAGCATGCTGATTTTCAAGGTCACTTTGAAGGCCACTGTTGAAAATAACAGTCTCTGTCATCCACAGTGCATGACTGTAGCACCTGTGTTACCAATTAGACTTTTATCATGAAACATAAATAAGTTTGCCTGGTGTTAAGCCACAAATTTCTGAACTTTTATAACATCCAGTGTTGCCTTACTTCATATACCTTGAAAGCAATCAATGAAATTTTTAAAAAATACCCATATTTCTAACACAGTGTTTCTCACCATGTACAGAAATGATCAAGTGTTTTATTAAAATGGTGATTTTCGTTTACTAAGTCTAGCCCCTGAATTTCCGCATTTCTATATTTTATTCTTCAGACTTTTTTATGATGCTGAGATTAGAACAAACGTTAGCGGACCTTAGAATCCCCTGGAGGATTTGTTAAAATATGAATTATTGGGCCCCATTTCCAGAGTTCTGTGGATAGAACTTGTATTTTTAACACATTTCCGGATAATGCTGATGCTGTTGGTCCAGGAACCACATTTTGAGAACCAGTGGGCTAAACAATAAATCCTTTCCTAGCTTCTTCTCCTTGGTTCTCAAGTTGGTGTATCATTTATCCCAGGTGTGTTGTCTAAGGAGAAACACACACATACACACACAAATATGGACCAATGCCTTACAGCAATTGCAATCATCTGAAGTATTTTTTTAATTCTCGATTTTAAAATATTGATTTTCATGTCATAGTTCATACTAAATGAATCTGAATCTTGGCATTTGGGTAAGAATTGGGCATCAATATTTCTTTAAAGCTCCTCATGTGATTCTATTTCACTGCTTTAAAGAAATACCAAGCATTAGCAGTCCGCAAGAGAAGACTATTGCTATTCCTTAAACTATTTAACTATTCTCATGAAGACCAGCCCAGTCCAAATCTCTCTCTAACCAGTGGGAGAAAGCACAAGTTCTCTGACATATGGTTTGCATCAATGCTATTAAATAATTCTCCCTTGGCCTTTGACAGGAGATTGCGAGCCTGAATGAAGGCAAGAGAAACTTAAGGAGGTTCCCCAATTAAAACAATGCAGGTGAAATGAAATCTGATAACAACAGAAAAGAAAGAAAAAGAAAACGGAAAGCTACAGCATTTTGTCCTGGGGAAATGGATGCTATTTTTTGCTCTGCATCAAAATATAATTCCTTGATTCTATAATAAATCACTTATCAGTTGCACACAATGGTGGCTAGATTTGGGCCTCACAGAGTTTTGCTATTAGAAATGGAACCAAGTCAAGAAATATTTAGCAGCAGATCCCTTTGGTGAGGGATGTTTTCACCAAAGAAAACTTCCCGGGGTGATTAATGTGCTGATTAATCAATATCATTTGCAGGAACCACTCATTTATTTGGCTTATACTAGATATCAAAATTATTCAGTATTATAAAGAAATATTATATTACTAATAAATTTTCCTTACTAAGAGGTTGAGTAATGGATGTGATTTTTTCCGTCATATACTTGGGATCACTAATTATGCACCCTTCTGGGTAAAGTCAGATGCCTTAGTCCAATACCCATTTCAACCCTTCACCCCGACCTGACCCTTAACCCAGAAGAAGAACTCATCTTCCCAGAAATGCCCATTGAAGCAGTTTATGGAGCCAATGACAAGCCATATGTGGCCCTCCCCAGTACAATTTTATACAATGAAACTTATAAGGGAAGATAACAGCACAGCCAAGAGCTTGGGGTCCTTACTCTGACCAGGTCTGAATTTCAACTGTGCTTTATCATCCATGAGATCTTTAGGTCAGTTCTTTGAATTCTGTGTGTCTTCTCCCCATGAAATTCTCATGAGGACAACCAAGATATTCAGAGAATATAGTGTATTGTCAAACACACCAGCAGGGTGCCAAGTTAGCTGAATCTGAGTGGCAACCTTACAGAAAGTTGCATAAAAGCAAAGACCTATGGCCAGTCTTAGCCTCACAGCCCCCTGCTCCATTTTAAGGATTGCAACTTATGACTTCCACCTCTTCTCTTGCCAGTTGTCTCCATAAATTCCCAGTAGACAGATATTAGGCTACAAATGGTTTGAACAGAAATGAAAAGAAATGATTCATGCTCTGAGGATAACTGGATTATCTTTTACCTGAATAATGGTATTGGGAAATGGTTCCTATGTGAACATAGACCTTAATAGTGGTATAAATAAAACACCGGAGGAGCACAAATGAGGAAGACCTGAGAAGACAGAAGGGAAAATGAGGTTTTCCTTACAGAGTAGGGAGTCCCAGAATTTGTTAAAATGGGGCACCAAGACCAGCAGGGCTGATAATATCTGGAACTTGTTAATGATGCACTTTCCTTTGCCCCACCTCAAACTGACTAAATCAGGAACTCTGGGATGCAGCCTACCAATCTGTTTCACCCATCCTTCTATGGGATTATGATGTATCTTCAACTACTGATCTAAACCAACAGGAAGGAGGAAAGACTGTGGCAGAGAAAATGGACACTCAAAAAGGTTTGAAGGTTATAATTGAGCCTTGATAGAAATACAACAAACAGGAATGGAACAAGATTAGAGTCAAGAGGAGGAGGAGGGCTGGAGTAAGTGAAGGTGGGCCCAAAGGCAGGCAACTGGGGGTGAGGAGAGAGGAACTAGGGTGCTGGGGGTGTGAGTGTACTAAGTCAGGAGTCAGGTGTGGGCAAGTACATGGCCCACACCCACAGGTAATGAACCAAGAACCCAGGCCAAAGGCAACCAGAGGTTCAGACTGAGGGAGTGGTGAGGAGCCCAGATGGGATGTGCAATATTAGAAGAACCCCCCCCTTTTTTTTGTTAGTCACCCACAGGTCTTATGGGCCCAAGCCCCAAAGCAGAGAATGTGATATGAGTTCCTTCCCCATTCTAGGCCAGCTCACAAAGAAGGAAGGAAATCAGAAGCCTAAGCATTAAGTCCTCCTGCAAAGGAATGTTCTGGTGTTTATTGTATATCTAGACTTAAACGAGAAACTTTTAAAATGAAAAATACTCCTGAAAATGGAATAAGGCTGTGCCCTGGGGATGACTGTGCCCTCCCTCCCCTTGTGCTGCTCAAACCCCCTCCTTTGTGAGGTGGAGCCCCTCATGTTCTCCCTACACCCAGCCCCACATCCCAAGCAAGACCACAATCTGGCTCACCACCTTCCTCACAGACAATGTGTGTTCAGATTGGCCAACAGCTGTCAGTTCCCTGCTCCCCTTGGCTTCTTGCCTCCTGTTCTTCTTTCTGGGTTTAATTTCCTTCTTACCCACTTTAAAATGTGTCATTCAGCAACACTCTTTGTCTGGAAAGCTCTCCATCTTTGTCTAAATGGATCACTTAAGATTTTTTTTTCTTTATTATTATTTTCCCTCAGCTCTGTGGAAATCTTCTTCTTCTCTTCTCCCCCTCCTTTTGCGGATGAGATCCTCTTTCCACATAAATGCTCGTCCTTTTAGGGCCCTTCCTCCTTTCATCTTGGGTGGTTTGCTTTTCTCACAGGATGGATCTTGGGTGGATTTATTTTTCTTTATTCTGCTTGGTGCTCATTGTGCTTCCTGAGTCTGAAGGTTCATATTGTCATCTACTTGAGTAAATTTTCAACCATTGTTGATTTAATTAAATGCCCTCCGATTGCTATGACAGTTCTTATGTCTGAGTCTTCTCATTTTAGCTTTTGGATATTGGTATTTGCACTGTTTGTTACATTTTTTTTCCCCTCAAGCTGCATTTTGAGCAATTACATCAAGTGTGTCCTTTTTGTTTTCATCTAACACATCATCTTCATTTCTGTTTATGTTGTTAATACATAATACTTTTTGAATCCACATATCATTTTTTTCTTTTTCTTATTGACTGGAATTCATGGATGGTACAAAGAATTAGGTTACACTAATTGCATGTGTTAGCAATCTTATAATTGTGTCAAGTATGTCTTTATGTTCACTAATGAATGCTTTATTAAGTCTAACTGGGGTGCTTATCACATCAAATTAAGTTTTATGAAATTTCAGTGACTATGGGCTTTTGTTTTAGAACTTCTATTGGATCTTTTTCAAATATGCCTTTTCTGGTTCATAGTGGGTTTTTTCCCCTCTTGGATTCCATGCTATTTTAGTTATTTAAAGCGCATTTATTTAAGATTTCTGTTGGATTTTTCTAACTCAAATCTTAAGATCCATCCTTCTCTCATGTGGTTTATTTTAATTTGCTTAATTTTTATTGTGAGCTCACCTTAGCAAGAATATATTTTTTTTCTGCCAGGAAGATGGAACTTGTAAGACCCTTACTCCCAAGAGCTCTTGCATTTGCTTCTTGCTGGCACTCTAGGAATGTCACTGGTCCAGGATCAGTTCTGCATTAATTCATACCCTGGAGGAAAGTCCTGTACCGTGCATGTAGAGAAAATTATAGCCCCTACCCACAGCTTGTGCAGGCAAGCCTGGTTTTTCAATTTTTCACAGGAGACTTTTTGTCCATCCATAGCCCAGGGCAGAAAAAGACACATAGGTCACTTCCCTGTGTTGGTGGGAAGAAGTTTTTAGTTTTATCATTCAAGGGTCTATGTTATGTAAGTTTGAATTTCCTGACTAGCACAGGCCTAAGGCTACATCTCTTTACTTTGTTTGGAAAGTCAAGCCCAGTTCCTTATAATCTAGAGTCTATATTCAATCATATTTTTTGAGGCATTGATGGTATCAGTTCATGAGATTTATCTGGCTTGATGTTTATTTTCCTTTATGTTTCTGGTATCAGGAAGATTTTCTACTTCCTCCCTCCCCCCTTCCTTCCTCCTTCCTTCCTTCCTCCTGGCTTTCCTTCCCTCCTCTCTCCTTCCCTTCCTTCCTTTCTCCCTTCTTTCTTTCCCTCTCCTTCTCTCCCTTCCTTCTGTCCTCCTTTTTGTCTTCTTTTTCTCTTCTTTGAAGCTCAGCTATATTTAAAGGTTTGGCTTTAGCAATGTCTAACAATACTGGAGAAAATGGAAGGTAACAGACATTCACTGGTGTCCCTTAAATTACTTGGGTTCCTCTGACATTCTCAGGTGTTCTGAAGGACTACATAAGGTTGACCTTTTGGCGACAGTGATTTGAACTGGTTCTACTCACTACCTCTCTGTTGGTGTGACCAGACTGTAATGGTGTCACATTTTTCATTGCTCTGTCATCATCATGTGCCATGTGCCTTTTGTTTTTCCATATGAATTACTGTGCTATTAACAGAAGGGTAGAAAAATTAAGGAAGTGGGTGGTTCTATAAGAAGAGCACCCAGCTACGCGTTAAAGGCAAATGCTTATGAAAGGACCAGGCACCTGCTCTCAAACTTGGGTAGCCACTAAAAACCTGGGGGAAGTAGATTCTTTGAGTTACTATCTTCCCTCTCCTCTTTTCTCATTTCCACAACTTCCCAACCTGAATTGACAGAACTATTTTATTCTAATATCACAAAACTTCCAAATACATCTCATCAAGTCACACATTTCCCACTTGAATCAGGCAAGATAGGTTAGGCTACGTCATTGTAACAAACCCCCAAAAGTGAGTGGCTTGAAACAATATTTATTTCTTTTCATCTACAGGACCTTCATGGGTTGTGGCCCGTATCACTTTTCACAGCCCAAAGCAAGTCACATGGCCACACATGACCTCAAGGATGTAGATACTAATCCCAGCGCATGCTAGAAATGAGGACTGAACATATTTGCTGAACAGTATGATTACCATGTCATCCCCCCATTCTACCTTTCTTTGCTTTTGTCTACTTTTATAATCACTGCTGGGAAGCTACTAGGCAGCCTTGCTTCTGTGGAAGTAAAAGCTCCCCAAGAGGAATACCATGGCAGTTCAACTGTACACTGGCCTGCTCTGATCAACTGGGGTCACAAAGGGCATTGTATGTGCCATCCATAAATAGGGATGTTTGGTTTGTTTGAAGCAGAGACATTTCAGAAAGCTAGACTAGCTTGTGATATGAAAGGGTATTTCCCTCTCAGAAGTGTAAAGTCATATGATTTTAGAGTTTAAAACTCATTTTCCTTTGATGCTCTGAGAGAAAGCATCTGTACCCCTGTCCTCACTTTATGTATGCCCAAATTAAGATGAGGTGAAGGTAGTGTTTTCTCATCTGTCAAATGGAACTCATCATACCTGCTTTGCAAGCTTATTGTGAGAAATAGATGATAATATGTATGAGATGTCAAACATGGTCATGAATATTCAGCAAATGGTTGTTCTTTTTCCATTTCAGAGATATGGAAGGTCGGTGAGGAATGCATTGGCCCGACACTTGTTCACAAATGAGAGACTTGTGCTAAAAGCACTTCTTGTAGTGTAAGACTCTGATTCAAACAACAGAAATCATTAATGCCTGGCTCTTAAGATACCATTATTCATTCCAAAATAGAAAGCTAAGCAAATAGCTCTGTTCTAAGCTCCTTACAAATAAGAACTCATTTTCTCCACATGATTACTCATATGAATAGATGCCATTACTACCATGATTTTATAGACAGTAAAATTGGGGCATAAGGAAGTTAAGCTACCAGCTCAAGGTCACACAGGGATAGTAGTGGGACTTGAACCCTGTTGCTTTGTCTCCTGGGTCCACGCTCTCAACCAATAACGTGAGATTTTGTTTCCTAATGCAGCAAATATAGTTTGTTTGGAACTGCAACTGTGCTTGAGGAGTCTGTTATTTCTACTCCCTAGAAGCAGTAAGTGGTGTGTGGCTGCCCTAACAGACCTGGGTTATGCAAGCTTTTCCTCCTCACCATTCCCCTCCTGACATAGGGGAAGGCATGGTTTGGGCACAGGGTGTTCCTTGTGGCTGGTGAACTAGAAAGCAGCAGTATTATTTTAAGACCCATATGTCACTTTCCTTTAACATCTGAGTTTCCACAAGTTCTTATCTACAGATGGCTATGAAATTTACAGACTTTTTAAGTACCTATTAAGTATTTCATGCAATCTTTAATACCTTGAATCACAATTGGATCAAGCATACTGCAATCCTACTTCTTGGTTAGCAGACTGAGTGTGCTGAACCACTATGCTGGAATTCTAATTTTGTTTTTACCATACAGATATGGCCTCAATCTCCTTTTTAACTCTGTAAATGCTACAGAGACATCTGTAGATGTTATTTCAATTAACTCCATAGTCGTGTAAATATAATGTTGATTAATAATTATCTGGACATAGACAATTCAGGGGCCTACTCTCTGGTCTTTGTCTAAGGCAAAGAACACTTTGTCCGATTCTTTTGATTTTGTGTCCGAGATCATTTCTTAATGATTCTAGGGAAGTGTTTTGTGAGGTGAAAGGAGAAGTAAAAATCTAAAGAACTTCTCATAATCCCACATAAATAAGGGGTGTTGGTTGAGCTGAATGGGTCAGGTACGGGGGCCTTCCAGGGAGGATTTCTGCCTAAAGAGAGAGCTAAATCAGCGGTCCGTGTCAGTCCTTCATCTGTATAAGCATTTAACTCTGATACCAGTGACTATTCCAAATCAGATGTGACAGAGATATATGGAAAGAGAGCTAGAGGACATTTGTACACCCTAAAAAGGAAATAGAAAATAAATAAAATACAACCACCCCCTCCAAATCAAACAAACCCCAAAAGATCCTCCTTCCTTGTCATGCGACCAATTAATTTTAATTAGATCACAAGTCCCTATCATTTCCCACCCAGTGGTTAAGGGGTTAATGGAATTAGGGAGGGCTACCAGAATATCTGAGGAGTGATTTTTTGCATGAATAATAATTCCTGAGTGGGAGTGAGATGTGCCACCTCCCTCCCCATCTCAAGGTACTTCAGGCTCAACTGGATATAAAAATTAGACAGTGTTCTTTCTGCTTCATACATCACCCAGCAGAACACAGCTGGCTGTTTGGCTCTGGGGCAAACACATTTGAATAGACAAAAATACAGGCTCTGTTAGGGTAGCTTGACTAAATTGCCCTTCAACCTGGGGTTTTTTTGTATTCATTTATTTATTCATTCATTTATTTATCTGACAAGCTGGGAGGCCTTTGAAAATATCCCCAATTCCCAGAACGTACCTTCTTTTAATAAGGAGCATTTCCCTGCTAAAATCTTGTATTGTGAGCACCATCACCATCACACCATCTCCACTTACCACTAGGAATCTCAAAGTGGTGAAGGAGCTGCCAAGAATGTATCTGAGGTTGAAAGTCAAGGTGGTAACAACGGAAGCTTATTCAAGGCAACTCCTTCTTCTAACATTTAGGAGTCAACCTCACTTATGTGGCTAGTGCCCATATGTAAATTTATAATCTCCTGCAAGGCCTATGAAAATGTCACCTGAAATGCATGTGAGGAGCTGCCATTTTGCCACCATGTTGAGGATTTTACTGCTTGATCATTTCTCATAAACCATGGGGTTTTCAAAGGGAAGAAGATGAAGGCTGGGAAATAAGAAATCAGGTTAAGCAGAGAAGCATATAAAAAAATTTTAAAAATGTGGGTTCTTGAAATATCAGGACTCTTGCCTTTTCTTTTTTATAGCCAGGATGAGTAATGGAACAAATTTTACATTTTATCAAATCACAATAACACAGCCCATGGAAAGAGTAAAAGATTTACCAACCCTGCTCCCAGGACTTTGTGGAAGACCACACTAATAGATGGGCCCTGCAGAATTAACCAGAGCCATATTAAAGAAATGCAAGAAATAGCAGGAAACAGGCCCTCCCAAAATAACAACAAGACTCTTTCCCCAACTACATTCAAAGTGACTCCAGTCTTATGCAAAAAGGTATCTGATAAAGACATTTGATGCGTCAGAGTATGTGAACAGTTATTGAAATACAGTGAAGAAAGAAAAAGATAGGGCTTCCTCCCACAAAAAGAATGCTTCAATAGTTATTTAATTAGATTTAGATATATGTTAAGATTGTAATTTTTAATTTTAAAACCACCAAAATTTGTAAAAATAATTTATGTTTAGTTTGAATAGCCCAACAGATGCTCTATGCTTTGAATGTTGCCTATTATTAGGAGAGACTTTGGAGTGTGCATGTGTGGTTGTGTATGTGTGCACTTGTACACACATATGAATGGATGTGTTCGGGCACAAAAGTCACGTTATCTTTGCATAAAAGCACATATTGTTTTGATAACATTATGAGTATCATAAAATCTGTTTTTATTTTCACCCTTCTTCTTCCCTCAAAGTTTTTAACCTGTGGTCTTAAATATTCCAACCTTGACACCTCAAGGTAAGAGGGCAAGGACTTTTCATAGACAATGAGTACTCTAATTGCACATCTACTTTGCTTCTTCTGGTCCTGCCAGTTGATCTAAAATCTTAAGAGAGATTATTGTGACCATGAGTGAGTCTTCTGATGACATGGGAGTGTAAGGAACTCAGAGAATATGTGGCAAATGAAAATAAGAACGTTACAAGCCAATTTCATTTATGAACAATGATATAAATATTCTAAATAAAATACTAGAAACTCAAAAACAATAATGTATGAATATAACAAATAATGATTCATGAGCAAGTAGGTTTAGCATAGGGATTCAAAGAACACATCAGATAATCTATTAATATAATACCACCATAACTTAATTATTTTTAATTGAAATCAGAACTTTATACATTTATGGGGTGCCATGTGATGATCTGATATACTATGTGGACTGTAATTTTCTTTGCCCAAGTTATCCTTGTCTTGATTTGGTATGACTGTTATACTAGTCTCATATAATGAGCTGGGAATTTAAATATATATACATATACATATGTATATATTGCCTATTTTTTAGGCACAAGACATTATATTAAATATTTGATCTAGCTTGTTACTTATGTTTTACAAAACATCTAATTTCTCTATTTGACCTCCGTATGCTACATGCTTATTTTTATATTCCCACTATCTTTTGGTTTATATCATCTATCAATATAAATCAAACATAACTTATAGTTTTGTTAAATTCTTACAGTATCAATATGGATTCTAAGTTTCTCCTTTTAATTCTGTCTGTTTGAAACTGTGCTGTCAGTTAAATAAAAGTTCATGAAAATTGGAAAAATAAACAAGAATGGAAGTGCACATACCCTGAAAGGTAAGTCCTGAAAAGCAAAATGTTTTAACAAAGTGGGAACCCTACATGGTACCACCAGAGTGGAAGGCGTTAACAACTGTAAAGTAGCCAGGATAAACGGATCTAAGGAAAGGAGCAGGTATGAAGAAGACACGGTCGGTAGAACTAGGAGATACTGTTCTATTGAGTAATTTACTTTGAAGACAAAGGGGGATGCAGCCTTGAAAACTGAGTCTATGGGAGAAATTGCTATTGGGCAGAATAACAAAAGGATGCTTTCAAGCCTACACACGCTTCTACCCACTCCAGACATTCTGATTTTCTCCCTTTAGGGCTACATGTCCCCAAACAACAAAATTCCTAGAAACATAGACAACACCAGAATTACTAACTCTTCTGCCTAAGAAAGAGAGAAGAAAGCATGGGTTCCAAGTCTTTGGGGTAGTCAACGCCAAGAAGTTCCATGTGTTTTATTTATGTTTAAATCAATATTCACAAGCACTCGACAGACCTCTCAATCACTGCTGCCCTCGGCCATCAGTGCCAACTTTGCCTTTGTCCTCTTCTTCACAATTCCAGTCTCTCCCCTCTGCCCTGCTCACTTCATCTTCCTAAATCTAGCCTCCTCCTTTGAATCTAAGCTCACAGATTAGCCCTTCCCTAATTTCTCCAAGTCTGTTTTAAAGGACTCTCATCCATGCTCTCCTAGCGCCCTGGGTTTCTCTTTATCTTCGCATCTTCTGTAATATGTTTATGTCTTTGCTTGTGTTCTCTTCATAGTCTGAGTTGTATAAAGTCAGGGAGTGTTTTTTATTCCCCTTTGAAAACCCCCTTTTAATAAAAATACACTAAGTATTTGTTGAAATAACCTAAATTCCAAAATGATTTTTCAAGCTGTATTCAAAATGACAATTTTATGAGTAAAAGGAACAGAGAAGGGAAAGGCAAAAGGTCTTTGCCTCATTGTAACCTTGTTAAGTAATGGTATACAGGGAGTATCATAATGTAACTATGAGATACAAGTTATTGTCATAGCTATACTTGAAAATGGAACAGAATTGACTACCAAACAGAATATTCAGATGAACATTAAAAGGGGTTTGAATAGAAACTATTGAATTGGAAATTTTGCCTTTGGACACATTTAATTTGGCATGAAATACATTACTCAGACAGCACCCTTCTTGCTATTAGCCACTAAAATCTAAGATTTGGGAAGATTTCTGGAGTATGTATGACTTTCTGTCTTTCCATAACCCTCCTGGTCATGGCAAACCTGAATGGCATGGCTTACCTGACTCCGTGTATTTTGTTGGAGAAGGCACACCTGGTGAGTTTAGAAGACCAGAAAAAGAAGGAAAAAAAAAAAAGAAAGAAAGAACTGATTTCACTGAGTTCCTGTCATGTGCCAGACATTTTCAAAGAGTTCTATGTACACCAACAAATCTAATCCTTGCAATTGCTGTTCAAGATCAACTTTGTATCACCTGATAAGAAATCTCACTGTGGTGAAATCGCTTGTCTAAAATGCTATAGCAGGTGACTGGCAGAGATAGCAATAGGACCTAGGCCTGCCTGATGCCAATCCAGATGTCATCCTACATTCCACAGCCCCCAGTCCTGCTGTGGGGTGGTTTGTGGAGAGTAAGTTCCACTCCAAAGACTGACACAGGGCCTCCCTGCTGTTGAGATGACACACAATAGAAATATTTTTGTGTGTGGTATGGCATAGTGTACATATTGATTAATCTGAAAAGGGAAACTCAGGAAATTGCACGCATAAATTTATTCACTAAACATATTTCTTTGTTTTCATGCTACTTGCTCAATTTCAATATCTGACCACCATTCCTTTCTCTCCTGTGTGGAGGAGGAAGATTTTATCCCATTCATGGTGACTGGAATAACTACATGAGTGATTTTATTCCTTCTAGGATGCATTTAGTATAATTTGTGGTTTGTTTTTATTTCTCCTTTTTCCCTTTCCTATATTTTCCAGCTTAGTTGACTTTCTATTAATTCCCTTTGCCTCCCTTAATAATCTGGAATTTCAACTATACTTTTTGATGTGTCTAATAATTACTTTTTCATTCCTATTATAATTAATCTTTTATATTATTATATTTGAATGTGAAAAGCAGTCTTCTTATTCTTCTTCATTTCATGAAAGCTAAGCAAGAGGAAACATGACTTCAGAAGTCATTTTCCTATGTCCCATCTTTACTCCCAAGTCTTAGATCTCGGTGAGATAAACTTTAGTTCCAGGCTATTAGTTTCATTTTCTCCCATCACAGAACGTTTCTTCTGTTTCAAAAATCATTACCTAACCAATCATATTACAAATTTGTCTTGACATTTCTCCACCATTTTTGTTACCCTACATATTACATGATTTCTTCCTTGTCAATATTTCCACTGTTCTTCATTTTTGCCTTGCTGTTCTGAATCAGTTGTTGATTATTTAAAAGACTTTCTTGATTTTTTTCCTCAGATAAAGGGTACCTTGCTTGCATTGTTCTCTTTTTGTTCTAAGGAGTCATTATTGTTTCATGATCTTCAGGCACCCAGCATTATAGATGAGGAGTCTGATGCTAGTCTGATCCCCTTTTCTTTGTAAGCGACTTGTTCTTTCTTAGCGGAACCCTATAACACATACTCTTTACCTTTAACTTAGTAACATTCTGAATATGTGTTGTTTTTATTAATTCTGCCTGAGACTAAGTCAATTCAATCATTCTGTTCATTCAAGTGACTCTTGAGATCAAGGAAATGTTCTGCAATCACCTGTGTAACTACTGCTCATCCTCTGTCTGGTCTCTACCTTCTCTGGAACTCTTACTGTGTGAACGTTAAGTCCTGATTGTGGCTGAGGCGCCTCTCAGCCTCTCACCTTCCCTCATGGATGTTCCATCTTTCCCTGCTTTGTGGTGGGAGCTGTTTCTTCCACTTTGAAAGTTATGGACCATGTTTCCTAAATTCAAAACTATTTTATTCGTGCCCTGGTTTCACTCACTTGAGAGCTCTAGAGTGTTTTATGAAATTTTTCTATTGTCATTTTCATTGTTTCTATTTCAGATTGGTCTTCTCCACTCGGATTGCTAATGCTTTTGAGTTGTAATTTGTCTTTGGCTCATTATGGCATATATGCCCTGAGAAATCCAATTAAACTATAATGTCTTTTGAACAACAGAAAACCAGAAAATTGAGGGAGAATAAGGCCTCTGTCACTTTTATTTATTTATTTTCTTTCTTTCTTTTTTCTTTTTCTTTCTTTCTTTTTTTTTTTTTTTTAGAAGGCTAGTCTTGCTCTGTCTACTGGGCTAAAGTGCAGTGGCATCAGTCAGACTAGCTCACAGCAACCACAAACTCCTAGACTCAAGTGATCTTGCTGCCACAGCCTATCGAGTAGCTGTGACTATCAGCACTGGCCACAATACCTGGCTAGTTTTTCTATTTTTAGTATAGACCAGATGTCACTCTTACTCAGGCTAGTCTCAAATTCCTGACCTTAAGCAATCCTCCTCCATCAGCCTCCTAGAGTTTTGGAATTACAGGCGTGAGCCACAATTCCATGACATAGTATGGCCTCTATCTTTATGAACCATCAGAGAAGAAATTGGTAACTAGTTAATCCTTTAATCTTAGAGAGGGAGAGTTATTAAGTTCACTTGCAAAGCTTCTCTCTATTCCCTCCAGGGACAACCAGACCAAGCCAGCCTTCCCACAATGATGGACAATTGGCTGATACAACATTTGCTGCAGGGAGTCTTATCAATCAAGGACTCGGGAAGGTACAGAATTTTAGACCAAGACTAATTCTTGGTCTTTAGGGACAAACAATGCCTATTTTCTGGAACTGGCATTCTGGCTCTTGAAGGTAGAACACAAACCTTGAACTGTCATTTCCTCACACTCTGAATCCTCAGACCCAGCCTCCAGCGTCTACCAGCCTGCCTTCCTTAGTGACGCCTCATGCTGCAGAGGGAGCATGATGTCCCATGCTGAGCGGCAGGGACACATGGTCTAGTCTCCCTCATCCCAAAATTCCTTCAGAACACATTTAGTGAGCACCTATTATGTACAGCCACTGGGGCATCTTGACAGTGAACCATCAGAGACATTCATTATTGCTTAATCATGGAAGGCAATATTTCAATTTTTATCTTTCAAAGGTTGCTAAAATGACTAAAAAATCGAATGGTTCTAGATAACTTCCAAAGAAGTCTTGGTCTTCCAAATAGTCTTGGTCTAATAATAACACAAGGGAAGCAAATCTATGAAATTTTTATTTTGCAATGTATACAAACATCTGTAGCTCCCTGGCCCTAAGTTCCCCACTAACCGAGGTGTGTTAACTATTGCATAGTTTCTATTTTTCTTTAACTCCTAACTTCCTTGCCCCATCAGTCTCATCATCAGATACCTGCTTCATTATTTGAATGCTTCATCTCTGGAAGCATTTTATTATTTTCACAACCCCAGATTCAAAATTTCTAGAAAACTATGAATTTTAAGTAAATTATTCTTAGAAATCCATCCTCATGTTTTTATCTTAGCTTTTAAAAGAAAAAAACTTCATACACACCTCATGCTTTACATGAGTCTCTTACTTCTGAGGAAACCTCTCTAAAAGGTTCTTCAAACACCCATATAGAACCCCTGAGAGCTTATTTTCAACCTGAGAGCTAACAGGTTGAAAATAAGATGAGCTGAATTAAATCATTGCCATTCTAATCACATATAAGGGAACTGTTGATTCCACATTTGATTATACAGTGACCCTGCAGTGATGAATAGATTACAATAGAGAAATTGGAAGTGATTACTCATATTTTGTTGGCGAGGCAGTTTTTCTATCATTTAACTAAAGGGCCGGAAACGTACAGAGAAAGGATTTCGTGCTTTGGTCAAATTATTTCCTAGGTAGACCCAATATAAGCTGTTAAGTGAGAAAAAGTCAGTTTTCTAAATTGTCCACTTTAAAACCTCAAAAATAAATAACCTTGTAAGTACTTTAGATTTCAGTTCTTTATAAAAAAATCTTTTCACTGTCTAGTTTATTTTTATGTATTACCTTGATAATTTCCCCATATATTATTATTTAATCCTGTTATATATTTCCTATTTCTTGTTATAAAATGCTTCTTTTTTCCTATCAATTGGTAAGAGTGATTTACAAAATAATGAGGAAGAAGAAACTACTACTGGTCTCTGTTTCTATGCATACACATGTACATACACAGATAACATGTTCATCTCTATTAAATATAAAGTACATACAGTGGTCAAATACTCTTAAGGAAATAATCTTAAGAGAATCTGAAGGATAATTTTTTTCATCATACCTATTTTTATACCGATCTAGTACACATACTTTATACCTTTCAAAGTTACTTCACATTTTTGACTTTGCAATAGCGAGGTAGGGCTGATGTTTATCTTAATTTTAAAAGATGCAAACTGAGGGAGTGATCGAATGTAGAGGAGTCCAAAGTGAGATACAGAAATAGAAATAGCACTCACAGCACTTATGTTCCTGGGTCTTCATGCTCAACTTACTTCTACTGAAAACAAATTAAAGAAACATACTTGCTATGAACTTCTAGAGAGGCCATACTGCCATTGCAGACAGTTGAACAAAAGTAAAACTGGAAAACAGGAAAAGGTTTGGTTGTTCTGTAGGGAGCTTTGTTCCCCCTGGTTACATCCCTGGCTGTTTTATTAATCTTCCTCTTTCCTAACTCTACAGTGGCAAACCATGACTCCCACTCTTTTTCTACAAGAAGAGAGAAAGACTCCTGTCCTTATTCCCTTGCTGAAGGCTTAGTGCTGTCCCACTCTCCGCTCCCTCAGCAGTCTCTTCTTAGCTCCTTCAGGACAGTCTAAGCTCCCAGGCATGAGGCACATACACCATACTGCAAATCAGCTCACAGTTACCTACTGACCACGGATTCATCTTTCTCTCCCAGGTAACATAATGTGCATTTTAGTAAGGGTTATTATGGAATTTATGTCCCTGCTTTTTTAAACTCTTGAAGGTGAGAATGGGGGGGAATATTAAGGCAACACTAAAGCCGACCAGGAGACCCAAAGTCAGGGCTAGTTCCAGACTGCCTCACATTCTCCATATAGGCATTAGGGCTTTGCCATAGTGCACGTAACTGGGAAGATGCTAGATCATAACCTGCAAGAAAAAGGAGAGAGAAAATGCTCTCTTCCTCTCTCACGGCTTTCTTAGTGAGGGTAGGTCCTATTCCTTGTAGGTCATCTCTCCATTTGCTCCTCTGATATATATCAGAGCAAAGAAGGGGAAGAAAAGCATAGCCTCAGTGTATTACTACATTGACATGGAAATTCTTTCTATATTAATAAGTATATACTGTATATAAACACAAAAACTAAATTGGGAGCTGATCAAGATCAATTTCCTATAAATGTATGAATGAGGTGAACATGGAAATATTTGCTTCATGCCATCAATACCTCAGTAACTATTCATATCTGTGGGTATTTTATATGCCCAGGACTTGTTTACCTAACCCCAGAAGAATGGATATATAGGGTTCCTTGTGTTAGACAAGATGAATAAATGTAAATACACTAACCTCAAGAGATGGTTTAGTCTAAAAATTTAAATATATTTTTTACCTGAGTTAATTGACTATCAAAAATCTAATATGTTTAACACATATTTCCACCTATACTTGTTGATTAATCATCATTTTTAGGACTAGTCCTACCAAGGAATGCTAATGACATATTTTGTTTGCAGTACAAATGCAGGTTTCACTGCCCAAGCTCCAGAGGCACCTTCCTCTAAGACACTACTGAGGTCAAGATCATCCTCGAGGTAATCATGGCTGCTCATCTATCCCTCACAAAAAATTTCTGTTCTTTTCACCTAGGTGTGGTTACCCTAAGAGCTCTACAGTGGTTCTGTTCTCGACTCAAGAAATGAATACAGCTTGGAAACAAAAAGGAGAAAGACATTGCTGAGGTGATAATGTCATCACCTATCTTTTCAAGTTTGCTGGAAATTCTAATCAATTCAAAGCTTTGGAGATTGGTATGCCTACTTGCAGTCTTACCGAGCTATTTATTTGCCTTGTCTTAACACCAAATGTGCTGGCATAGTCAAAAAGAACCAAGTTCACAGTTCAACAAGGTCATTTATGGAATATAGAACCTTGGAAAAGTTACCTAACCTCTATTAATCTCAGGATTTTTGGGATGCAAATTGAAGCTAATAATAAAACTTACCTTATAGACAGAGTAGTAAATAAGCGTGCTTGTTACAGTGTCTGGACACAAACAAATGTTAGCTATTATAGTTATTATTCGGTAGTTCATTCATGCCAACCCTGCTCAGCCTGTGCACTGGGGTAGGTCTTCCATCTTCTTTGGTGGTAGCACTATAATCCTCTTCTTAGATTATTTGCAAAAGTGAACATTAATAGGTAAGTTCATATTATTTACAGATTTCAACTCAATTATTCTTCCTTCCTTTTTGCCCAGTCCAATTTTTGACTTGCGTATTGTATTCCAAAATTTTGTCCTTCGGGGTTGAATTTTTCCATGCATGATCTCAGCCAAAGGTAATTTTTTTTATACTATTGAATCAAATTCACCCTGTCTACTTTTGAATTAAAAGCAGATGAAAGTAACTTATTTTATTTTTCTGCCTGAAAGAAGCATGGGGCTGTTTCTGTGCCCAGATAATTCACTAATAGCTGAAAGTATTCATATATCTCATCTTTACTCAGGAAGTCTCCTGGCTCATTATGAAAATATTAATTAAGTTAGGGGCAATTGGAAAAGGTTGCTTTTGAACCCTCTCAGTGTGAGCTCGTATTAAGTTACTACTGTATTTGTGTGGAGTCAGATTTCAGAAACATCTGGGAATAGATTCCCATCAAATATAAATAACTAGGGCTTCATGATCTTCTTTCTCCAGGGAAAGATGTAGGTATTTTATTGTCAGTCAGTGCACTTGACCTGTGGACGTAATTCAAAAATGAAGTTTGTCCAAAACTATTTGAAAGTATGCTAAAACTCTTTCACAAGGCATTGTTTTTGTGTCCTGGAGATTGTCTATGTGCCTTTCTAGATGCAATATCCACTATTATCTCCTTGCTCTGCACCCAGAGAGACTGGCTCTTATGGACAGCATTCATGGATTCATTGCCCTCAAGCTTCTGGCTGGTTTTAGCCAATAGGCAACATAGGTGTAAGCTTAGAGTGTGGGGGGAGAGTAACGTGGGGGTGTTTTCCTTGCTTCCCCATGCAAGGTTGCTGTGTGCTGACTGCAGACCCCTACCAAAGACTCCTGACAACTCTTCTGTGGTCCTAGATAACAGCTCCCTCCTTACTCTTTTACCCTTTTGGCCTTGAGATGGCAATGACTCCCTGCTCTTACTAACTCCAGGGAGCTACCCCTCTTCATCTCCTTAAATCCCACCTTTTCTGTTAAATCGATCTCTATATTATACTATCCATCTGAATGTGCCAGAACACACTAGTGTTGTGTCTTTCAAGCCTATTCAAATTCGGTTCCCTCTGCCTTGCATGCCATTTTCTTCCTTAGAAGAAGGAAGAAAAAACATGCGTTCATCTTTTAATATACACCATTAAGGGCAGATCTTCCTAATCTGTGAAGCTTTCCACTCTGGTCCTTGAAACAATGCCTGTTTCTAGGATAAAGTCTTGAACCAGGTTGCTTGGTTTCAAATGCAGCCTTTACCATTAATTAGTTACATAACCTAACCAAATGAGTTTCTTAACTTTCACTGGCTTCAGTTCCTCAATTGTCAAACAGAAACAATAATGATAACTCCTTCATAGGATTATTGTGAGAGTTAAATTAGTTGTTATTTTTGATGTGCTCAGAACACTGCCTGGAACTTTTGAGTCAATAAATATTATTATTAGAGTCATTGTTGTTACTAGTATTCTTTTTTAAAAATTATTTTTTACTAAATCATAACTTTGTACATTGATGCACTTATGGTGTCAGGGTACTGCTTCAATATACAATGTGAAATGTTTACATTGAACTAAGTAACACATCCATCACAATTACACTCATTTCTTAATAGTTTTGAAATGTACCATTGCATCATTCACACTCTTAATCCATTTCACTAGCCTGTCCACACTACTCATATGGTCTCCCTACCATGGCCTAGTATGAGGGATTTTCAATTAATTGTTTATTGAATCTTGACAATAATGAATCTTATAATGAACAGTCTCTTTACTGGGCTGCTTTCCATTTCTAAGGAGGCACTGAAGGCTGGGAATTCTATTTCGACTTTTTTATAGAGCTGCATCTGAAGAGGCAACAGAGAGCCAGATACCAGTGCTACATTCACTTTAAATCTCTGGAGAACTAATTCAGCTTAACAATTTACAACAAGTGGAACATTGTTGACAAAAACAAACGAACAAAATGCTTCCAAGATTTCCAATAGATGATACTGTGTTTTAGAAACCCACACAGAATTGAAGAGTTAGGTAAGAGAAATTGATGACATTTCATAGTGACAAGCAAGAAGAATAATTGAGAATTTGGGAGGATACCTACCTAAGACCCTTGGTTCTATAATTTGCTCAGTCTGAATTTTTTTTCCTGTTATGAAAAGCTATTTGGAGTGACAAAATCTGAGACTTATATCTGTTTCTTGGAGATTACTGCTGGTCATGAACCATTCTTTAAGAGATAAAACCTATTCACAGGAAATTTTATTTGCCAGACATCATGGAAAACTACATTTTCAAGTAAAAATTAAATGTTCAGGAAAGTGAACCTGTTACTTGCAACCAAGTTAAATTCCCCAATGCCCTACAGAGTAAATTTCAGTTACATCCTCAAGCCCACTTTGAGGCCCCCTGTTTCATGCCTAGATGCGTCCATTACAACAGCCCTGTGTACCCAGCAATCAGCTCTGGCCTTTTCTATAAAAAGAAAATTTAAAACTAGGAAGACAAAGAGCCAATAGAAGTTGACTAATTTTATACTATTTGCCTACTATTTATGAGGTAATTTGCTAGGAATTTTATATGAATCATTACATTAATTGTAATCACATTAACAATAATCTTATGAGATTCCTTATTATTATCCTCATTATGCAAATGAAGAAACTGAGGCCCAGGGATGAGTAATTTGCTCTGGGCCACACATTGAATAATAAGCTCTATTTTATTTTTTTGCTCTTTATATTTTTATCTGATCAGAAGTTTTCAACCACAGGTTTGTACCTCCTTTAGCGCCCCCAAAGAGTATTTGGAAATGTGTGGCAAAGTTTTGTTTCTCAGATTCACCTGAATTTTTCTGGTGGCCAGAAATAGGATGCCACATATCTTGCAAAGCAAAAGACAGCTCTACACAGAGAAAATAAGTCTTTAAGTGCCCGCACACTTTTTTTTTTTTTTTTTTTTAGAGACAGTCTCAGTTTGTCACCCTCGGTAGAGTGCTGTGGCATCACAGCTCACAGCAATCTCCAGCTCCTGGGCCCTGGCAATTCTCCTGCCTCAGCCTCCTAAGTAACTGGGAAAGGCACCTACCACAATACCCAGCTATTTTTTTGTTGCAGTTTGGCTGGGGCTGGGTTTGAACTCACCACCCTCGGTACATGGGGCTGGCACCCTACTCACTGAGCCACAGGTGCTGCCCTGCCATTTTTTTTTTTGATACAGTCTTACTTTGTCACTCTGGGTAGAGTGATGTGGCATCATAGCTCAAAGCAACCTTAAACTCTTGGGCTCAAGCGAACCTCTTGCTTCAGCCTCCTAAGTAGCTGGGACTACGGGTGTTCAACACAATGCCTGCCTATGTTTTATTTAGAGATGGGGTCTCACGCTTGCTCAGGCTGGTCTCAAACTCATGAACTCAAATGACCCTTCTTCCTCAGCCTCCCAGAGTGGCGGGATTACAGGCATGAGCCACCATGCCTGGCCTTATAAGCTATTTATAAAATTCCTTTACTAGGTATTTACACAAGGGGAAATGCGTTCTATCATAAAGATACTTGCACTCTAATGTTCAAAGCAGCACAACTGACAACCTAAACACGTGGAAACAACCCAAGAGCCCCTCAACACAGAAATGGATTGATAAATTGTGGTATATGTATACCATGGAATACTATTCAGCCATAAAAGGATGGAAATTATGTATCTTATGCAACAGCCTAGATGGAATTGTGGATTATTCTCCTAAGTGAAGTAACACAAGAATGGAAAAACGAACATTATATGTACCCAGTACTAAATTTAAACTAGTAGATTAATACTTACATGCTCACATGAGAGAAAAACTCAATGAAATTCAAGAGGGGCTGGTAGGGAAGAGGGTGGGTAAGCTCCCACCCAACAGGCACATTACACAGGTATGTTACATACCACCTGGGTGTAGGACACACATACTAATTGGACCTTACACATGCAAACTATGGAATATAACTGTTTGTAGCTCCACTTTAATCTTAAAATTTTAAGAAAGAAATAGTTAATTTACTGAGCATTATTTTAATCAAATACATTTTAGCCATTAAGAATATCTGAATCCAGACACAGTGACTGAATATAATTCCATTTAAAAGGGCAAATATTTGACCAACTAGAGTGTCCATGGTTTCTGATCTAAGATAAAAGACCAATTATTGTATTTTTTACAAAACAAGTGAAAAAGAGGATCTTATAAACTTTAATTTATATTCACTGTTAGAATTGTCATAGTGAACCTGATGAAAAGTTAGCATTTTTTTTTTTTTGAGACAGTCTCACTATGTTGCCCTTGGTAGAGTGCTGTAGCATCACAGTTCATAGCAACCTCAAACTCCTGGGCTTATGCTATGCTCTTGCCTCAGCCTCCCAAGTAGCTGGGACTACAGGTGCTTGCCATAGCACCTGGCTGTTTTTAGTTGTAGTTGTCATTGTTGTTTAGCTGACCCAGGCCAGGTTTGAACCCCAGCTTCTGTGTATGTGGCTGGTGCCCTAATTACTGACCTATGGGCACGGAGCCAAGTTAGCATGTTTGAACTCAGTTAACAAACCTGTTGTATTCCAACACAAACTGAAAATTGTCTTGAATAGCAAATACAGTCTGACGTTTCAACAAATGTGCAAAACCTTCACATCAAAAAAGCTACCTTTCAAAGCCATCCCTCTAAAGTTGATGCATTCCAAAAATGCTTTCCAATTATTTCAAATACATTTGTCATTCCTCTTTGCTAACACTTTCAGACCCTGCATTCTTTTCAGGATTTTCACATATATCTTCTACGAAAGCATTTAAGTTTGAGTAATAGTGAGAGTTGTCTGGTATCACTTCTTCATCTATTACATTGTATTTGATTGAATTAAACAAAAATATATGTTCACAGCATGTGACAGGAGAGAGATCAGAAGGCATAAATCTGCAAAGATATGGATGATCCTTGGTAATAATATTCTTTGTTTAAATTTAGATGTGATTATAATCCCCAAACTAATAACCCTTATGCCTCCAAAAACTAAAATTGATGGTGCCTTCTAAAGTAGAACCCAAACACTGCACAGAAGTATTTCTACTAGATACACAGAATAATATTTATTCACACTTCGGTTATATCTCCTTTAGAAATCAATTTTGTCATGTTACAATCACAATTTGCATCTTTTACACAATTTGCTTCATGGTCTTTATGTGCTCCCTCTTTGGGATATGCATTTTCTTCCCTAAGAACCCTGAAGATCAAACTGGTCCCCTCACTCTGAGCTCTAGGTGATATGAGCATCAGCAGAGACACCAAGGACTTCTGCAGACTGGAGACTCAGAACACTTCCAGGGCCCCCTGCCCAGGACAAAAAACCTGGGAGACAGAGGGTGTTATCTTTTCTTTAGTATGCCAGGGTGTCATGATTACTTAAGCTTAGATTGCAAAACAGTGAGGGGGGAAACATCTCTTAAATGTAACAGACAAGATGAGAAGAGAGGAGCAGTGAAAAGGCATGGAACAAAAGCAAGGAGCCGTATTCTGGGCACCTCTACACAGTCCCAGTTGTAGAGCTCTGAGTAAACCACTTTATATCTCTAAGCATAAGTACCCTCAACTGTGAATGAAGGCATAGCCTAGTAAAAATCCATCATTCTTTTCATTTAAATATTAAGAAAACAGAAAAAATAAATGACCTCATGTAAGTGATATAAAAGCTACAAAATTCGGCAGCCTGACTAAAAGAAGTTGCATTGGAGAAATGCCTTTCAGCTTCAAGTCTAGACAAACACATAAATACATTCATGACATCATAACCTTTACAGATGTGGCCACTCTTTCCTCTTCTGATGAGTATCTTATCCTTCACTTCACTGCTTACCTTCCTACCAAACTTTTATGATTTATTGCAATGTAGGCCAGAATTATTCTTAAATTAACCTAGTTTTTTTTAATACATTCCTTTCAACGTTTTCGCTTAAGAAAATTCTTTAGCATATATCAGGGATAAATGCTAGGATTTTCTAACCATAAAATAAGCAGTCTTTCCCTGTGTCTGAGCCCTGATTTTAAGCACTTTTTCACTTATGTTCCCCGACTATTTTAACAGAAACACCGCCAATGTCTCAGCCAACCTCTCAGAGAGACTTTTAGGATACATTCTATAGACAAGATGTCCTTGGGAGGAAATCAGAGGTCATCTTGCTGTCAAACAAGATCGTTGTTAGTATTGAAATGAGAGCTAATTTGACTTAATCTAAGTTGACAGGAATAAAAAGAACGTGGTGCTGTAATAAATTCACCAATGAGATTAAACAAAATACATCCATAATCTGAGAGCAGTTTTAAAGTATTTGGCAACTATATTAAGTATCATAAAAGATGTAACATAAATAAGAATTCTATGAAGTTGTTTTCTATTTATGACTTCAGAGAGTACTATGTCTTCAAGTGACTACATTTTATAGTCAATTTTTGTTCTGGGTGAATGACACTTTCTGTTTTGGAATTAACAAAAGTGCACTTAAAGGACCTAACAATTTAAACACACACAAATTATCACATCAGTTTATAAATCATTCTCTAGAGTTTATTTTATGTGGTCCTTTTCCAGAACAAAGGCAACATCTCCTCACTCCTTCGTGGGTGGTTTGTTATATTATTGGCTTGGATCCCACACTGTAAGTAAGGAAATGCTATTTAATGATAATTGACATTGTTATGGCAAATGTTTTGATTAGTATCATAATCAAGATCTTGGTTACACAATTATCATTATTATTTCTGTTTCATCTTGATAACAAGATGGGTCACTCAATGATCTCAGAGACCTGTTGACTTAACTATTGATTGCCTTGTGGTAAAATCAGAATTGTGACTGTGTGTCTCAGAATATAGGCAGTGTGGTGGTAGGGTAAGCAGCTTCTACCAGTTTACCTGGGAATTTCACAGAGCGATCACTAAACATTTTGTATCCTTGGAAATCTGTCAGTCTCAACAAACTGGGTCAGGGAGTCACACTACATGGTGGAGTATAACCGAAGTCTAGGAGTTGGAAAACTCAGACCTGATTCAACCTGTCTAATGGCATATATCTGAGCTTCAGTTTTATACCTAAAATAATTTTCTCATCTTGAGTTTTCTAAAAAACTCTAGATAATAATACCCTAAATGTTATTTGAAAACTATGCAACTATGTGCATTACTAAATTTTTTCATTTTTTATCTCACAAACCAGCATTCTGAACAGCTATGTCCATTTTCTTGAGAGCCATGGGTCACTGTAGCTTTGGTACAACACCATGAAAGACTATGGCTCTTTGAGGTGTTGCTCAGGGTGAAGTTTTGCTCCACAATTGTTAAACTTACTTTATGACAATAGAAGATTTATCTGTGCTATTCAAATCTGAGCTGTTATGTGGCATGGAGGAAAAAGTACTGGGCTAAATTCTATTTCTGTCAATTATTATAGTCTGACTTGGGGTGAATCACCCATCTTGGCTTTAGAGTATCCATCCAAAAAATAGACAATGGGGTGGCACCTGTGGCTCAGTGAGTAGAGCGCTGGCCCTATATACTGAGGGCGGAAGGTTCGAACCCGGCCCCAGCCAAACTGCAACCAAAAAAATAGCTGGGCATTGTGGTGGGCACCCATAGTCCCAGCTACTCAGAAGGCTGAGGCAAGAGAATCACCTAAGCACAAGAGCTAGAAGTTGCTGTGAGCTGTGATGCCATAACACTCTACTGAGGGCGACTAAGTAAGATTCTGTCTTAAAAAAAAAAAAAGACAATAAATAGACAAATAGAAAATAGACAATAATTCCTATATAACATGTTACAAAAAGTTGTTTTGATTATAAAATAGTGTGTGTGAAAACATAAAAACTATAAATTAATATGTGCATACCATACATATTATTCGTTATAACAGACATTATTTATTCTTGTTGAATAAGCAGAGCATTAGTCTGAGGCTGTTTCTATGTTTTAAGTTCCTATCCAACAAATTGCAGTCTAATTTAGGAAGTAAACAAACTGAAATCTAATTTAGAAATTTTTTTTTTTTTTTTGGTAACAAGTAGCCTAGTGTTCAGCCGGTAACAAATAGTCAAACTTTAGCCAATTAGAGGCAGTCAACTCATCACCCTATGACCAAATAAAGCAGATGCCCAGCTTAGCCAATCGGCTGGCTGCTTTCTCTACTCTGTTTCCATGTTCTGTAAAAGCTTGCTGCTCACACTGCTGGGCAGAACACTCTGATCCTCTTCTGGTTCTGGGTGTTGCCTGACTAATGAATGAATTATTCTTTGATTAAATAAACCGTTAAATCCATTTTTCTAATGGTTTTCCTTTTAACATTATAATTAATACTAAATAACTACATATATTCTAATATATATATATATTCTAACTATATATATAACTGTATGTAACTAACTATATATATATATGTATATATATTTACAGATATTAATTCCAGGATCAGGAACTTGTAATCACACCTTGATGATATTCAGAGCTCAGTGTGTTGTAGGGGAGACTTATACACTTACATGTGAACATAGAATGATAAAGCTGGAAAGACCCTCTGGTTCAACCCCTGAAGTATAAACTCTGAAGCCTTGAGATGCAAAGTAAATTAGATCTATTTCCATAGCTAATTAGAAAATACAGTCACACTTGAACCTTCATCTCTTGAGCCTGAATTCAGATTTCCTTTGCTGCAACTCTTGGCTTCTTCCACTAAGACCTCAAATTAAAAATTAGCATCTTTGATTTTGTACCTATAGTGAGTTTTTCTGCATATCATTATCTTATATTCCTAGAAAGATTAAAACTTTTCAGTTTCAAAAAACACAAAGACAGTTGTGAGATACATATACAAAAGGATTAGGACACATTCTTTAATTCTTTAGCCAATAAGGGGTCCCTAAGACATAAAAAGTGAAGTACAAGACTACTGTGATTGGCACCTACCCAGCCTTTGTACATATGTAGCCATATCCTCACCCTTCTTAGAGTAAAACTATGAGAATGAGCAAGAGAGAAATAGAAATAGAATATATATATTCTATAGAATATATATATATATAGAATAGAATATAAATATATATATGGAGAGAGAGAGAGGGAGACGGAGATTAGAAGTATATATGGCTGAAGCTAAATTCAGGATACATATAAAAGAGACACGATGCAGAATATCTACTGCATGAAAGTTTAAAGTCTCACTTAGAGTGACCCATAGTTGAGGGTGGGAAGGGACTCAAGGGAAACTATATGAAATAAGTTGAATGAATCTGGTAGGAATTTATAGTGAAGGGCCATAAAGGGAAAGTAACTCTAGAGCTTTGGGGAATCCTCTAGTAAACAAAGGGTCCTCAACTGGAGCTAAGTCAATGTAAGGGATTTTCATACTCTAGTATGCATACAAATTGCCACAGGGGCTTATAAAATATAGATTCTAGAGTCTTATCATCAGAGATTCTGATTAAGTAGGTACAGGAGGTTGGACTATAAATCTAAATTTTCCCATATGTTCTTGGTGATTCTGATATGTGGCCCATGGCCCACACTTAAATCAGCATGCTCTGTGCAATCTTACGTTTCTCTCGGTATCCTCTTAACACTAGCACTATTTGCCCCCAGCAAAGACTTATCAAGAATATGCACAGAGTCCAAGGCTCCAGCCATGTTTCATTAGGAACCATGAGAGGGGAAAAGACAATTTGATGCTACTCCAAAGACTTTGGATGAAGCCAGAACTTGTAACTCTGCCCAGATAATTAAAATGATGATGGTTATAATGATGATGGTAGTTATCTCATACATTTTTACAATGTGCCAGGCACTATGCTAGAGGTTTTATACACTGTCTCAGTCAATTCCTGTTTCTATAACAAAATAATAGGTTGCGTAGTGGATAAATCACAGAAAACGATTTCTCACAGTTCTGGAGGCGAGGAAGTCCAACATCAAGCGGCCACCAGGTTCAGTGTTTGGTGATGGTGCCTTGTTGCCTCCTCACATAGCAGAAGAGTGAGAGAGGCCCCAGGACACTTCTTTAGACCTCTTTTATAACAGTGAAGCCCTCATGATCTTTCACTTTCCAAAAGACTCTACCTCTTCATATTGTCATGTTAAGTATAGTTTCCAACATACGAATTTTGGAGGGACACATACATTAAAGCCATACCACACATAAAATATACCAGGTAATCCTCACAACATTAGGAATTTGGCATCATTATCTTCATTTTATTCCAGAGGAAGCCTTGCTTTTAGCAAGTGAAATAATTTACCCACGGTTACATGTCTATGAAGCAATAGGAATGAGTCAAATCTAGCTCTGCCTGGGCCCATGTTCTTAACACTTGTATTTATTGTTTTTCACCATTGATCTTTTAGACAACGCTTTCTCTCCTTTTAATACTCAAGTGTCTTCTCAGATCTGAAACTTCCACTGATACCAGTCTCTCAGGAGCAATTTCTTCTCCACTGTGCTGCCATCCATAACATTTTACGTAACTCAGTCGTGTTTGTGTTATACTTGTCAGTTTATACTCTGTTTCTCTGGCTCTATTGAGAGATCCTGAAAGACAGGAGTTGTATTTTGCTCTATCTTGCCTGCCAGTATCAGCTTTGTAAGTGATGGCTAAATTGAGCATTTCAATGTAATTTTAAGGAAAAATTTAGATAAAAATGTTGTTATTGTTGTTTTCAATGCCAAGAAGACTTTATAAAGCTACAATCTGAAAGTGATGGAATTCAGAGGGAATAATTATCAGAGACGTTGAGTCTTCTCCAATCCTGTGATAGCAAATCTAGAGAAGCATTCCTGAAATTTGAAAGAAAGTTCTTAACTGCAAATAAGGTAACATGTGGAATTTATTATGTCAATTATTTATATGAGTTGAAAATAAAAATAGGCTCAGGAAGGGTTTAGATAAATTCAAAGATGAGAGATGCAGAACAAATTGGCAATAACAAATTAGTGGGGTTCAGGACATGCCCATCATTTCTTGCTGAAGGGAACTATCCTCTTTCCTCTAAAAAGCCATTTGGTCCCAATATAAAGAGCAGAGTGGGGGTTGAGAGGAATTAGGTTTAATTTGATGATTCCTATATACACACGTATATATACACACATATGTATAAATATATGAATATATTTAAATTTGTATTTTCATGTTGATCCCCTTTTATGCTAAGCAAGAATTAGCTAATTGGTCGAGATTAATAATACTTCATCAAGCTGTACCAAGCACAAAATGCTCATTAATATTACTAACAATGAATGAGATGACAGAAAGCTTTGTTTATTTTCCTATGGGCTACAGAGAACACTTACAAAAAGTTGGGGAGACTTGAAATGATTCAACAACAGTTATAAATCCCTGGAATTGTTTTTTTCAAAACATAGAGAAGCATCCAAGTAAATAAAAACAAAAAATACTGATCTTACTAATGATGTTAAGTTTACCAATATCATGGACTCATTCTCTGAGTACTGATAAAACTGGATCCGTGTCACTATGAAGACTTGAAGACTAAAAGGGGCTCAAAAGTATTTTGAGTTTCCTTTATCCCCTCCCATTCCAGTCTCTCTGAATGCTTCCACAAATGATATATTAAAGAAAAAGACACCATTTAAATTGGGAAAGAAGTGAGAACACAGCGTACACTCCCCAGATGCTCCTTCCTGGTGGCTTTGTCATTTAATAATACTATTGAACAAGTGATCCTTAATAAAAAAAATATTTATTAGATTTCCACGAATGTACTTATTAGTATCTTTTTCACCAAGGAAGTCTCTTGTATTATGTATTATATCCATTTCTTCAAAAATCTTATCATCGCATGTAATTTCAGTTTCATCCAGAACTAGCAGTAAAGCTGGGTAAGGTGCAATTATCAATACAACTGCAGTATAAAATTAGATGTGTATTTCCACAGGCCCTTCTCATTTCCCTCAACTCTCTGTGGGCATGGATAGTGCAATGTTAAAATGCTTAAGATCAAGTTAATCAGATCACACTAAGTAAGTAAAATGTAGTTGCCTATACGAGGTAATACTGTCTTCACCTGTGAAGAATGAAGAACCTGTAAGTGCTCCTGCCTGCCATGCCTGTTGAGTTATTAGCAGCAAAAGAAAGAGCCCTTGCCCTTGGCACACAAGCTATTGCACTTGAAATAGATTTTTCTAAAAGTGCAATCTGATCATCCTTGCCGAGTGTCTGTAAACTCAGAATTATCACTGGAGTTCCAAGGTGGACTGAGATTTCTGGAAATATAAGGCCCATGAGAAGGTGCTCATGCACACCACTTTTCAATGCACCATGAGGAAAGGGCAGATGGCTCCTTTTCATCAGTGACTAATAATCAAGTATTTATAGAGCCTTTAGGATATAATCTGTTCTGTGCCTGGCACTTGAGAGAAAGGTGATAGTAGAAAAATGAATGATACCATCCCTAAGTCCAAAAGATACATGGACTTTGTAAGGAAGAAGATAAAAAGAGCAATTACTATAAATTTATTTATTATAAATTTAATAGGGTGATTAACTATAAAGTATAACAAATGCTACATCATCAGTCACACTCATATAATTCAATTTGGCAAATCTATATTGACCACTCCCTAAATACAATGCCCTCTGCGATGTGTCCCTAGGAATAAAAGAGGTAACATTCAGGTCTTGTCCTTCAGAAAGGAGAGACATGAGGGTCATCATCTCACGATGGGCCTGAGATGAGGCCCTTCACTGCCTGCTTTCAGTCCACTAACTGACCAGACACCCATAGTATTAACAGTTACCAGGGCGGACAGCATCAACTCCATCTTGCAAACTGAAGTTCAGAATAAGCTCCCCATGATTCCACCTACTGCTGGAGTCAGGCATCTGTGGAGGAAGCCTGTGTGCTCTCCTTCCCCATTCTAGATTCCCTCCTACTGGATCACTGGGACAGGCGTTACTACAGTTTGGTCATGCACTGAGCTCGGAGGACATGTCGCCAGTTTGTTGCATGATGAAAAACACAATGTTGTAAGTTTTTCATAAAATGTAAATTGATTGCATCGAAGGAATTGCCCATTTTCTGAAGTTGCCCTCCTTTTCCTTTCATTATGTTAAACATCATTTAGGAAATAATAGTGTTCATTGATGGTAGCAATTGCCATTTTTTAAACTCTTTTTTTCTAGAAAAGTAAACTTCACCTTGGTACCTGATATTGGTTCCTCAGATATTATTTTGATTTTTTTTCTTTTAAATGCTGTTTTGAAATCTAAAATATGCGAAGCGCTAAAAATAGACAATTTTCTTGGTTATAGATTTTGGTGATCTGAAAAGTTCTGGAAACTTTCAGTGGGTTTTTAAAAGGAGAAAAAAACTGTGGACACATTGACTGTAGCTCTGTACCATTTTCAAACTCGCCCTCATCCATACTTTTTTGACAAATTGCTCAAAGTATAAAAAAAAGCCTGTGGAAACTCCCTGGAAACTTACTATTCTCACACATCTTGCAAGAAACAAAGTCAACATGAGGAATGAGGGACACTTACATGAAAACAAGGCGGAACTGTTGGCAAAGAAACACCAAAAGGAGAGGACTTTACTGGAATTCATTTATTTTTCTGCTTTAAAGGAAAAACACAGCCTCACCCACTTCAGTTTGGTTTTCCTGATGACATAAAGCTCCAATGCACCTGTTAACTGTCTTTCACCTCAATGTCCACAGCTTACTTGGTCCTCACCTTGGTGGGATAGGAAGAGAAAGTTTCACATTTCAAAAGTTGAAAAAGAAACTCAGCAACTCAGCTTTTAGCAACATTCTCCACTAATGGTTATTATAATGGTGTTGGTAACAGAAGGGTAAGTTTCAGGTGAGAAAAGTTGATAGATCAACCAGTAAGGCAAGTGCTTAGACCGCTCTGCTTGGAGACAGATCCTAACAAGGAGGACAAAGAAACACAAAAATCATGTTATTTGTGGTTGTGTTTTGTATCAGGAACGCCAACAAAGCGGTGAAACTGGTATTCCCAGGTCCCAGCCTCCCTGAAGGTGAGGCAATAGCAGTGCAAGTGAATCCAACACTTATGACTCACCCCACAGGTGTGGCACACCTCTGGGCAAAGGTTCTGGGTTGGGTAGGAGAAGAGATGTCCTTTACTTATCTTTGCATTCCTCATTCCTAGCACCATTCCTGGGACCTAGTAGGTCCTTAATCAATTCTTAAAGACTATATAAGTGGGAAGGTGCAATAGGGTTCAGTAAACATGCATTCAATGGACAACTGCACGTACTGTCTTAGTCCAGACTGTTGACTGGGTCAAGATTGGGTCAACAGAGTGGTCCTTTCAGAAAAGTCACAGTGATGTCATGATTCCCCAAAGTTCATTTGTTTTCCTTGTGTGTTTGACCTGTTCACATCTTCCTTCCCACCCCCATTTCTTGGTTTCTCTTTCTCCTGTATTTCTTTCTCAATTGCTCAAAGGAGTCACGACAGAAATGTTTCAGAAAAAAACACATTTCTGAGCCAGTGTTTCTTTTCTTTTTCAAAGCGTTAGACCCAATCTTGTAACCTGACGTAGGTTTTCTGCTCCTTCACTTTCTTTTCTAGTCCCCTGCTCCAGCCCCTTAGTCTCTGGCAGGAGGGCCCTGGCTTTGGAGCTCTGAGAACTCTCTGTGGTCCCTGTCCTTGATTCTGTCCCCAAGATTTTCTGAGGCCATCAGAAACAGAACACATGGAAGGTGGTCAAGGTTTACTTTGGAGGGCTCTCAGAATTGTGGAGCATAAAAGGGAAACTGTGGGCAAACATCACACACATACTCTACTAAATGAGGCTTATCATCACGTTTAAAGGACAAAAAGAGCTCTGTTTCTTTTGCTACAGTGTCTTCAATTTTATTTTATTTTTTTTTACATGTGGCTGTTGGTCCAGACTATTAGAGGAGAAAGGAGGTGTCATAGTTCAGCAACCCCTAAGGTGACAGTGAGTGATTTTCAGACTTTTGCTTGTTCTGTGGCACTCCTTGCTAACTCCCAGGAGCACAGGCCACCACAGCTTGCTCACACATCATGTGCCAGCCTTCTGCTGACCTGTGAACCATATTCACAACCAACAGTAACCAGGCCTCATAACTGGCAGCCTTCTGCACAAACAGGCCAGTACCGCCGCCTCCTGCCAGCACAGGGACCAAAGCCCAGGTGCTTGCTCCAGGGCCGTGTCCTCACTTCAGGGGAGCACATCTGGACCAGCCCTGGCTTTACTACTGGTTCCTGGGACTTCCTGGGATACATCTTGTGTAGTAAGCATAATTCCTTTCTTGTAGCCTAAGCTCCCGACTCCGTCTGTAGGACCTCTTATCCCCTAGGTGAGTCTGACATTTGCTAATCTCATGAGCATGCAACCTCCATAGTTGACCACCTCCCTACATTGACCACCTGCTTAAGTTGACCTAATTTTCATAGACCGGACATGCACCCCATGTACATATCAGTACAGCAGGCATAGTTCCTTATGTGGATCAGTTTGTTATAGTCCTTTCATTGGTCAACATACAGAGGTTCTATAATAACATAGTTAATAATAACTCATAGGTCAACTATGGAGGCTTTGCTCTGACATTGGCCTTCTTATGCCCATCTTTTAAGCCCTAGCTCAAACACCACCACCTTTGTGAAGTCTTCCTTGAGTTGTACTAGTGGCAGATTCTTTATCATCTCATTTCCCACAGGATTTTTCTCTGTGGGAATATGACAAGTGACTCACAAGCCCCAACCCCAGTTTTGCTATTTGTGAAACAAGGTACATGATAAATACCAAAACAGTTGTCTTGAGGATAAAATAACATACAGGGTGGTCATAAAGTATGTGTATAATTTAAAATAGTGCTCCTGGTGCAATCAACAAATCTTGGTTTTATTTATTCTTATACCTCAATTTTATTTTCCTAATAGCTATTTGTGTACATATCTTATCTATAATACACCGTAAGTTCCCAGAGAGGAGACATCATCTTTTTCACCTTTGGAACTTGCCTAGCATAGTTCTTTACATACAACTTCTTGAAAGTCTATATATTGAGTGAATAAACTTACCTCTGCCTTAATTTTTTATCTATAAAATGGAAATAAATATAGCTGAGTTATTTTATAGCATTATAAAAAGGGCAAATTTTAAGGCTAAATGTAAAAACACTTTGAAAAATAAAAAGATGAACTGCTAGCCAAGTATGAGTTATTATTAACTATAGTTATTATAGAACCTCTGTAAATTGACCAATGAAAGGACTATAACAAACTGATCCACATAAGGAACTATGCCTACTGTACTGATATGTACATGTGGTGCATGTCTGGTCTATGAAAATCAGGTCAACTTAAGCAGGTGGTCAATGTAGGGAGGTGGTCAACTATGGAGGTTCTACTACATTATCGTAATGTGTGGACAACCAGTGAAACCTTATCCGATCTATCCAGTAGAGGGCAATGACACACACGTGGATATTCTTATTCTTTGGAAGATCCCACAACCACAAATTTAAAAGTGAGAAACACTTTGTCATTATGAAACCAAAATAAAACAATTTTTCTGGATTCTAATTTTCTTTCCATTTCTCTTACTGTTTTATTAACACAATGTACATGCTTTGAAAGAACCATAGACCCCCTTGAGTGTTTTCAGTGTATAGAATGGATATTCTAATTCTGTACTCAAATTTCCATTTGTCCATTTGCCCAGGATGAAGAATTGTTTCAGCTTAGCCAATGGGAAAAGCACACTGGTTTTCACTAGTTTTATTACCTTGGTCCTACACAAAAGCATTTCTATGGTACTAGTGAGGTTACTCTTGATCTGGAGCAGTCTGGAAGGGTTTCCATGCTGGGGGAGGGATCGGAGAAAAGACTTGGAAAAACAACACAGACTATTGTTTCCTTTGCCTGCCTTGGCTCCCCTTAGTCTGCTCTGCTAAGACACTGAATCCATTGACTAAGTCACTGACATTTTCTTATCCTGGGTAAGTCTCCCAGAGATTGGGTAAGAGAAGGTGGTAGATGATGAGCACAGGCAGCAGAATGCACCACTGTGCACGTGTCTGCTCTCCACTTGGTGCTGAACTTACTCAGTTTCAAACAGAAAAATGGAGAGAAGATGTGCATAACTGTGTGGTATCCGCCTCCAAGGAATTCCAAATGTAATATGAGGCAGTTAAATATAACACAGGTTAATAAAGTTTGAATGATACATGGAGCACTTCTTGTGTGTCAGGGACAGATGCTAGAAAGAGGATTCAAAGATGTGATTCTTACCTTCAAAGAATTCACAGTCTAGATCAGAAAAAGGACTCCTGTTAAAGCAGCCCAAAATAAATAGATGCAAAATATGGTCATAATAAAAATAACTGCTGTCAGTTATGTTATAATGCTTGCATTTAAAAACACAGATTTGTCCTAAGGATTGTTAAGTCAGGAAACAATGCGAGCATAACATGAATTTTGCATCTGTAAGGGACACTAGGTAAACACAGAAAACTGCATCTGAGCAGCGTAAGAATGCACTAAGAATACACAGAAACAACACAGGCACACAGCTGAACACGCATCAGCTCCCCCAGCTCACCTAGTGGGTTGGGAGCCGTGCCATCAGCTGATTTTAGATAACCCTCCTTCTATCGTAAATCTGGAGCTGAACTCTTCAGATACCCACTTCCACAGGCAAATTTTCTAGTCTTTTTCAAGGTCAAGTGCCATACTTATTATAGTATTTATGTATTACTTAACCATTTTGTATGTGTAAAGCCCTGCTGCTGTTTTCATTCTGTTTCTATCTTTTTTGTGCTAAGTGACTCTCAAGCATTCAACTTGGGCATGTTAAAATATTGTATCTCTTGCCTCATTTCCCCCAGAAGTACCATGGTTTTGTTGCTTGATTTCTTATATTACAGTGAGTGCTAGCAACACATATGGCCATTACAGCAGAATGGGCTATAAGGTGAGTCTCTCTGTTGAGCACATAGAGCAGGCAGCTGCTTGCCTTGGTGGAGGAGAGAAAGGGTCCAGAAATGGCTTTTCCAAGTGGTGAACATGAAGAATAATGGAGAGATGGAAGAGCATGAATATCTACTTTTACTTTCTTTCTTTTAATTTACTTTATTATGTATAAGACCAGACAATAAACCAAAAAGGACTTAAATGGCTTGTAAAAAATGCATTTAACATAGCAAAACAAAACATATAAAAAATAACTTAAAAATTAGGCAGAAGGAAAATAAAAAGAGCAAAACAGATGAATCCTGGTGTTAGGTAAGTTTATGAAAGGTCTGTTTTAAGTGCCATATAAAGATCTGCCAGAGACGAACCACATATTTGTTCAATATTGTCCTTTATTGATTCAGTTTGACTCACAGAGCAAAATCTACGCTGCACCATACAGTATGAAACTAGCCATGTGAGCTGCATGATTCTTATACGTGTGCCTATGTGTCAATCTGTGCCCACATGTATGAGCGTCTGTGCATATATTTGTGTCAAGCGATGTGATCAGTCCAAATTGTGATATCCTAAGTGTAAAACACAAACTAAATTTCAAGACCAGCATACCCATACACAAATAATGTAAACTATCTCAATAATTTTATAATGATTACCTATTAAAATATTTGTAATTAATTAAATAAAATATATTATTCAAATTTAGTTCACCTGTTTCCTTTTTCTTTGTCTCGATGTGTTTACTAGAAAATTTTAAATTACATGTGTATCATCCATCTGTAAGCCTCATTATATTTCTTTTGGACATACATGGTCCAAAACAATGTATAGGCTGCAAATGAACGTGTGATACTTGGCAAGGCCTATTTCTTAACAGCGATGTTTTCCAGTGATGCTCCTTGAAATACGTCTGTGCTGTAGACCTCCAGGTGCCTGATGAGGGAGGGAGCTAGATGCTCTAGCAATCAGCTAAAATAAGAGTAGCATTAATGTGCTCTCAGGAAGAACAGTAAGGCCAATTAGTTCATGAACTAAATAAAAGGCTATGTTGCCTTGCTGGGAGTGAGATCAAGGAAGGGACAAGCATTAATCTGCATGAAATGGAGTGTGGAATGGGTGTCTCTGGATGTTTTCCACATCTGCATGTGTGCATGTGTGTGTGTCCCCGTGTGTGTCCTTCTATGTAGCTACATGAGTTTTTGTGCACATATAAACTTATTTGTAATCTTATATGTGTCCTTGTGTGTCAATATGTGCCCATGTGTATGAGTGTCTGTGTTTGTGTTTTAATGTGTGTCTGCGCACACCATGCGCATTCCTGTGTATGCACACCTTGTGTGTGTGCCTATATGCACTTCTGTGCAGTCCTTTCCTATGTACCTATGTATCTTATATATCTACCCATGTGCATATGTTTTCCACCTGTATATGTGTGTCCCTATATGTGTATGTTTGCTTAGGTGTGCACACAGGTGTGTGTACTTGTGTGATCTGTGTGGCCATGCACATGTGTTTGTGTGTGTGCCCTCATCCATGTGTGTATATTTCTCATGTATGCTGAAGATGAAAAAACTGGGGAGGAGGGAAGGAAGTGTGTAAAGATGTACTCTGTACTCAGAACTCAGAGGGTGAAGGGTTTTGTGCTTCAGAGTTTGAACTTATCATACAGATATTTACAGGTTTCAAACCAGAAATTGCTATAAATAGATTTGCATTTTTTGGCAGGTCATCATTAGCTTGAGTAATGAACTGACAACTGGACAGGAGCACTTCTAGTGAGGAAAGGGATGTCTATACATTTTGATAACTTCTTAAAAAATTAGAAAACACAATATTTAATGCTGCCATTCTTATTTATTTATTTATTTATTTATTTTTTGAGACAGAGTCTCACTGTGTTGCCCTTGGTAGAGTGCTGTGGCGTCACAGCTCACAGCAACTTTAAACTCCTGGGTTTAAGCGATTCTCTTGCCTCAACCTCCCAAGTAGCTGGGACTATAGGCATTCCCCACAAGGCCCGGCTATTGTTGTTGTTATTGTTGTAGTTGTTATTGTTGTTTAGCAGGCCTGGGCTGGGTTCGAACCTGCCAGCCCTGGTGTATGTGGTCAGTGCTGTTCTTACATACTCTATAGAGTGCATATTCTTTTGCTTTAGGTATCTAAACACCTGAAATGAATGCTAGAACTATTCGTTAGTATGTCAGTCCCAGAAGGGGGTGGCTCAATATGTCATGCACTTAATCATTAGGTTTAGGTAGGAACATCCTTTTCCTTCACTATCTGCAAAGACATTTCAGTAGGCTGTATCATCTTGGGAGAGCACCTGATGGTTCTTCATCTTTTATTGAAAAGCAAACAATAGCTCCATACAGAAATGAGCCTTGTCCTTCATTTGTTAGAGCCAGAGCTAAAAATTGAACTCAGATCCCTGAGCAGGGGTCATGATTCAAAAATCTACCTGCTACTCTGCTTTAAGTACATGTTAAGACAGGAGTGAAGCCTGTTTTCTCAGGATGGGAGCGACTTGCTGTCCCACCCGCTCCACTGCCTCTCAACCACATTCACCTCTGACCCACTCCTTTCTTGATCTCCTTAATCTAGCCTATTCACACAAACACAAAAGAGTGATGTCACCATACATGTAGTTAGGGTATCTGAGCCTTTTAGGAAGGTTAACATCAAAGGACGTGCTTTTCCTACACACAGTCTCAGGGAGTGACTAATTTTGACTACTCAGGCTTTGCTACATCAGAGTGGAAAAAAAAATCTAGATGGAGACCAAGTAACTTCTTGGGAATTCTGATCAAATTTCCAATTGTCACATCCTTACTTGGCTCTCCCCTGAAATCCCTCCCCTGTTAGGCAGGGATTAGAGACTACAAGGGCTAAACAGACCTAATCTTCACAAATGTAGATTTAAGTGAAAAGCATTTAACTGTTAAATTTCTTGCCAGATATTTTAACTGTGAAGGTGAAAATGATCAGTCTAAACCATGCAACAGAAGTATGCATGAAGTAAACACTGCAGCCCACAGAATGGGCCCCAGACCTAGGGATGTGGGTTACACGGAGCTGTGGGAGACACTATGACATTTACATGTATCTTGTGTGTTCACAGGTCAACACAGAGAGCCTCCCATCAGATGAGTCCCAGGTCACTCATGAATGTTTTGAGTTTTAGTTTCTGAGTAGGGAAATGTTCCATGGGAGACACTGTGGGAACTGTCGAAGGCTTTGAAGTGAAGGGGAGACTTGGTCAATCTCATTTCAGGTAGGACAGCCAACTCCAGTGGCTGTGATCTGTGGATGGCACAAGAGGTAAAAGAGGAAGCTGTTAAGACATTCCGTACAGGCTCGGCGCCTGTGGCTCAATCGGCTAAGGCGCCAGCCACGTATACCTAAGGTGGCGGGTTTGAATCACCAGCCCGGGCCCGCCAAACAACAATGATGGCTGCAACCAAAAAATGGCCAGGCATTGTGGTGGGTGCCTGTGGTCCCAGCTACTTGGGAGGTGGAGGCAGGAGACTCACTTGAGCCCAGGAGTTGGAGGTTGCTATGAGCTGTGATGCCATGGCACTCTACCCAGGGGGATAGCTTGAGGCTCCGTCTCAAAAAAAAAAAAA
>CAUYQV010112839.1:0-23679 GCA_963574575.1 Galagoides demidoff
TTTTTTTTGAGACGGAGCCTCAAGCTATCCCCCTGGGTAGAGTGCCATGGCATCACAGCTCACAGCAACCTCCAACTCCTGGGCTCAAGCGAGTCTCCTGCCTCCGCTTCCCAAGTAGCTGGGACCACAGGCGCCCGCCACGACGTCCAGCCATTTTTTGGTTGCAGCCATTATTGTTGTTTGGCGGGCCCGGGTTGGGGATTCGAACCCATCACCTTAGGTGTACATGGCTGGCGCCTTAGCCGATTGAGCCACAGGTGCAGAGCCTTTTTTTTCCTTTGAGACAGAGACTATGTCGTCACACCTCACAGCAACCTCCAACTCTTGGGCTTAAGCAATTCTCTTGTCTCAGCCTCCCAAGTAGCTGGGACTATAGGCACCCGCCATACCTGGCTATTTTTTTACTGCAGTTGTTTAGTTGGCCTGGGCTGGGTTCATATCCACCTCCTCGGTGTATGTGACTGGTGCTGTAACCACTGTGCTACAGATGCTGAGCCAATACAAAAGGAATTTTTTTTTTTTAAGAAACAGAGTCTCATTTTTTTGCCCTTAGTAGAGTGCCGTGCCATGGCGTCACAGCTCACAGGAACCTCCAACTCCTGGGCTTAGGCAATTCTCTTGCCTCAGCCTCCCGAGTAGCTGGGACTACAAGTGCCCGTCACAACGCCTGGCTATTTTTTGTTACAGTTTGGACGGGTCTGGGTTTAAACCCGCCACCCTAGTTATATGGGGCCAGCACCCTATCCACTGAGCCACAGGCACTGCCCAACACAAGGAATCTTAAGGAACCCCTAAATAGCCAACACAACTGACAAAGAAAAACAAAGTTGGAGGACTCTCACGCTTCCTGATTTAAACTTACTACAAAAACTATAGCGATCAAAACAGTGTGGCACTTTTCTGAGGAGACACAGTAAATTTCACCCTACTTCTCTTGAGTCCAAAACAAACAAAGAAATATGGCCAAGAATACAAATAGAGGCCAGGGCATCTTTTTATTACTGATAAAAGGAAATTAGGAGGTGTAATTTAGTGTTAGAGCCACAAAGAACTACAGTCTAACATCCAGAATTAGATAGCCATGGTCTACCAGGCATGGGGACACTAGATGCAGTGAGGGCCCTGACCCAGAGGAACAATGGGGACCATGTGCTCCCCACAGCCAGGTCACTCCCAGGAGTGAGGAGGGAATAGTGTGCCTAGGATGCCTTGTATAAAAAAAAAAACAGTGTGGCACTAACATAAGGACATAGAGACCAATATAACAGAGACTCCAAAAATAATATATCTGGGGCTCAGCCCCTGTGGCTCAAGTGGCTAAGGTGCCAGCCACATACACCTGAGCTGGCAGGTTTGAATCCAGCCTGAGCCAGCCAAAACAACAGTGAAGGCTGCAACCAAAAATAAATAAATAAATAAATAACCGGGCATTGTGGCGGGCACCTACAGTCTCAGCTACTTGGGAGGCAGAGGCAAGAAAATCACTTGAGCCTAGGAATTGGAGGGGGCTGTGAGCTATGATGCCATGCACTCTACCCAGGGCGACAGCTTGAGGCTCTGTCTTAAAAAACAAACAAACAAAATACATATACGGTCAAAAACAAAAGCCAAAACTATTTAATGGGGGAAAGAATAGTCCTCTTCACAAATGGTGCTGGGAAAACTAGATATCCACATGTAAAAGAATGAAAATGAACCTATACTGTACATAATATATATAAATTAATTCAAAATGGATCAAAAACCTAAATTTAGCAGCTAAACCATAAAATTCTTATGAGAAAACATAGGACAAGTCTTCATAACCTTGGATTTGACAATTGTTTCTTAAATTAGACTTTATCAAAACCAAAACTTTTGCACATCAATGGACACTATCAAGAGAGTGAATGATAAAAATATTTGCAAATTAAAAACAAGGAAACAACAACCAAAAAAGAACAAAAAATTTGCAAATAATATACCTGACAAAATAATATTCAGCCAGGACAGGTGGTTCATGCCTGTAATTCTAGCACTCTGGGAGGCTGAGGTGGGTGGACTGCCTGAGCTACAGGTTGGAGACCAGCCTGAGCCAGAGCAAGACCCCGTCTCTAAAAATATCTGGGTATTGTGGCAAATGCCTGTAGTCCCTGCTACTCCGGAGGCTAAGGCAGGAAGATCGCTTGAGCCCAATAATTTTAGCTTGCTGTGAGCTAGGCTGATGCCACAACACTTTACCCAGGGCGACAGAGTAACACTCTATAATCCTAACACTCTGGGAGGCTGAGGCAGGTGGACTGCCTGAGATCACAGGTTAGAGAACAGCCTGAGCCAGAGTGAGATTTTGTCTCTAAAAATAGCTGGGCATTGCGGCGGGCTCCTGTAGTCCCAGCTATTTGGGAGGCTAAGGCAGGAGAAACAGAGCACATTCACGATCCACTTGCTTTAACCTCTAAATCTGGCAATTGGTGAGCCCACTCCTACCAACAAGACAACCCCAAAGACAGAGAACAGTTATTACCAATCTTCTTATTACTTCTGGTGCAATGTTCATGTTCCTGACTCAGGCCTTCATCCAGGTACTGATTCTTGCTCATGTGTTTCAAGTTCACTCTTTTTACTAGGCTCCTGACTTCCCTAATGTATTTTTCTTCTGGCTTCTAGTTGAAATAGATGTGTGTCCCTGGACCACTAAATTCTTTTCTTTTGCTTCTACTTCAGCTCCTACTCTTATATCAGGAAAGCCACAGTGAATCCCATACCCAGAGTTATAATTCTATGTAAGGAGAAAGACTATCCAAGAAAGACTACTCTCATCACTTCATCCTGATAGAGGAAGTAGGGTCCTTGGTTATATAAGTGATTGGTTACCATGTACTAAAAAGAGGGACTCAAAAGAGAGGCTGAAAACTACAACAGAACATCCACCATTTTTGCATTATTCAAACTTTATTACTATGTACTTGACCCACATCTAGACACCTAAATTGAGAGTTTCACTCTGCTAAACTGAATGTTATTTCTACTCTGACAAATCAAGTATTGCTCAGGTCCATAAGAGGTTCAGACTCTAACTTCACCAACCCACAGAAGTCCTCACTGCTGGTTCATCTAAGGTAGTATCATTTAGATAGAAATACAGTTAAAGGGACCTTATAACCTTACACTATCTAGAATAAGCTGAGTTTTAGAAACACACGAACTCTTTTTTTTTTTTTTTATATAGCGTCTCACTACGTTGCCCTTGGTAGAGTGCCGTGGCATCACAGCTCACAGCAATCTCCAACTCTTGGGCTTAAGTGATTCTCTTGCCTCAGCCTCCTAAATAGCTGGGACTGCAGATGCCCACCACAACACCAGGCTATTTTTTTGTTGCAGCTGTCAATGTTCAGCTAGCCAGGTTTGAAACCGCCAGCCTGGGTATATGTGGCCGGTGCCCTCCCCACTGAGCTATGGGTACCACCAACACATGAACTCTTATCTTTACTTATTTTTGAGACAGTATCACTTTGTCACTCACCCTCTGTAGAGTGCCATGGTGTGATAGCTCATACCAATCTCAAACTCTTGGGCTCAAGTGATTCTTTTGCCTCAGCCTCCTGAGTAGCTGGGACCACAGGCTCCCATCACAACATCTGGCTATTTTTAGATATGGGGTGTCACACTGGCTCAGGCTGGTCTCGAACCCCTGAGCCCAAGCAATCTGCCTCAGCCTCCCCAAAGGTTAGGATTACAGGCATGAGCAACCATGCCAGGCCCCCCCCCTTTTTTTTTTTAATACAGAGTGTCACTATGTGGCTCTGAGTAGAGTGCCATGGCATCAGCAACCTCAAACTCTTGGGCTAAAGTGATTCTCTTGCCTCAGCCTCCCAAGTAGCTGTGACAATAGGCACTCAACCTAATGCCTGGCTATTTTTTGTTGCAGTTGTCGTTGTTTGGCAGGCCCGGGCTGGATTTGAACCCACCAGCTCCGGTGCACGTGGCTGGCGCCCTAGCTGCTGAGCCATAGGAGCTGAGACATTTTTTTTTTCTTAAAAAAAAAAAGTCTTACTCTATTTCCCTGGGTAGAGTGCCCTGACATCATAGCTCATAGCAATCTCAAACTTTTGTGCTTACGTGATCCTCTTGCCTCAGCCTCCCTAGTAGCTAGAACTATGGGTTCCCCCCACAATGCCCAGCTAGTTTTTCTATTTTTAGTAGAGACAAAGGTCTCGCTCTTGTTCCAGCTAGTCTTGAACTTCTGAGCTCAATCAATCCACCTGCTGCAGCCTACCAAAGTACTAGGATTACAGGTGTGACCGACCATACCCAGTATCTTTTTTTTTTTTGGTAGCAATTGTCAGAGAGAATGAACTCTCTGTTTTGTGTTATGTATGTTTATTCTCCAATTTAGAATGTTGGTGCATGAAGGGATTCAGAAAAAAAAAAAATCAATTGCTATAGTAGTTTTCAAACCACTGGTAGTCTGATGTTCCCCCTTTAAGCAGCAGATGTGGAAGAGTAAGATCCAGCAAATAGAAGCTCTTGGTTTCCTCTTCCAGTATAAATAGAACTTAGCTGGCTTTCATTCTTTCTTATACATTGGCTTTTGTATAAGGCTTTATATGAAGAAAATCACACAGCCCGGGTGTGGTGGCTTATGCCTGTAATCCTATCACTTTTGGAGGCCAAGGCAGGTAGATTGCCTGAACTCATGGGTTTGAGACCAGCCTGAGCAAGATTTGAGAGCCCTATCTCTTAAAAAAAAAAGCTGGGCATTGTATCCCAGCTACTGGGAGAGAAGGCTGAGGCAAGAGAATCATCTTAACCTGCAAGAGTTTGAGGTTGCTGTGAGCTATGTTGCCACAACACTCTACCAAGGGCGAGTTGTGACTCCGTCTCCCCCTGCCCCCCAAAAAAAGGAAAGGAAAAGAAAACCACACAACAACTAGTCTTTTTATTCTTACTGGGTACTGTCTATGGCACAGCTGAGTCCTAATCTCCTGAGAAAGGCAGGCTTTGTCCTACCATCAGAGCCATCACAATCCAAAAGTCAGTCTGTCCAGTCAACCACTGAGAAAACAGAATATACTTTCTCATAGGCACAATGTTGAACGTAAGAGTTTGGTTCTGATGCTGCCCATAAAACCCCTATTACTCCAAAACTACAGTTCAGATGGCACCTCTAATGCTAGTAACTTCTGTTGGGCTTCAGAGGAAGACACATTGCTTCAACAGCTTCAGATACACTGGGGTGGGGGGCAGTGTACAAGGATGCCACATTGGAAGCTCTGAAGTTAGAGGCTGGGCAGAAGTTTTTGCAGCACCACTTAAGGAAGTGTCTGCACTCCATTACCATTCGTGATCAGGGAACTCTGTAAATCATGTACATATGCTGGGAACTGTCTTCATTTTATAAAGAAACTGCTGGACAAATAATGCTAATTATGATATCTAATAAAGACAACTTAAAAAAGTCAACCATTTGCAATTAATGATCATTCCTCCACTGAATATTGATATTAGTCAGATCTCATTGCAACTAAATTAACAAATTCATTAATAACAAATAAGCAAGGTAAGAGTATCTACATTTTTTTTTTTTGAGACAGAGTCTCACTATGTTGCCCTTGGTAGAGTGCCGTGACATCACAGCCCATAGTAACCTCAAACTCTTGGGCTTAAGCAATTTTCTTTGCCTCAGCCCCCAGCTTCCCCAAGTAACTGGTACTACAGAAGGCTGCCACAATGTTGTGCCCAGAGATTTTTGCTGTCGTTGATTTAGTTGTCATTGTTTAGCAGGCCTGGGCCAGGACTGAACGCCTCAGACCCAGTGTATATGGCTGGTGCCCTAACCACTGTACTACGGGAGCTGAGCTAGAGTATCTAAATTTTTGTAAAAATTAAAAAAGGAATGATTTGCCATAAACAAAATGTTAAGGGCAGTGCCTGTGGCTCAAAAGGGTAGGGCGCTGGTCTCATATGCTGGAGGTGGTGGGTTCAAACCCAGTCCCAGCCAAAAAAAAACTGCAAAACAAACAAACAAAAAAATGTTAAAATTTCTAATATAAAGGATTCATACAAAAGACATACTAATATACCAAAGTCTGCATCACACAACAGAACATTAAGAAGCTATTAACATTCTGCAAAACATTATCCATTGATAATAAAAAATAAAAGTGTTCAGTTACAAAATTTTATATGAGCTGGTCCCATTTCCATTTTTTAAAAGTTATGTCTATATATGACTCAAAAGAATCTAGAATGATACATTGACAGTCTCTGAGTAGAAGAGAATATCAATGTTATAAACTATTCCTTTCACCTGTCTTTTTAAAACATTTTTAGTTACATACTGGCTTTTGCTGAAATTTTATTCAAAATTTCATCTCAAAAATGAAAAAAAGCCAAAATGCTACAGAAAAAAGACAGTAATCAACCAGAACAAATACTGTCCAAAACACTTCTTTAATTCTTCCTTCTGTTAGTAGTATATGCCACTTGATTTATATTCCATTGAACATAAAGCCAGTGATGACAATAATAGTCCAATCCAATGTTCTCTCTCCACTCTTGGGCTCCACTGATTTCCATTCTCATATGGAATGCCCTCTTGGAGTCTGTCTTTTTATTGTTCTTCCAGTTTAAGAACTAATAACATAACCATATTCTCTCCTGCTTGCCTTTCATTTACTATCATTAGAAACCTCTAATCCTAGCTGGGCGTTGTGGTGGGCACCTATAGTCCCAGTTACTCAGGAGGCTGAGGCAAGAGAATTGCTTAAGCCCAAGAGCTGGAGGTTGCTGTGCGCTATGACACCACCGCACTCTACCATGGGTGATAAAGTGAGATTCTGTCTTCAAAAAAAAAAAAAAACAAAGAAACCTCTAATCCACTGGCCCTATTACTTTAACACTTGATCTTAGCCAAAAGGTCGAGAAGCAACTGGCCCTATTACTTTTCTTAATAATCCAAGAAGCCCTTGGCCTTCTATTCAGGTTAGAGTCTACAGTCCCTCTCATAACTCACTGCAACCTCAAACTCCTGGGCTCAAGCAGTCCTCCTGCCTTAGCCTCCCTCATAGCAAGGACTATAGGCACACACAACCATGTCTAGCTAATGTTTTTGTAGAAAGGAGGTCTCACTATGTTGTGATCTTCTAGCCTGGTCCTCCCAAAGTGCTGATAACAGGTGTGAGCCACCATTCTTTCTTGACCAAAACTCACTTCTTTTTTTTTGGAGAGACAATCTTATTTTATCACCCTTGGTAGAGTGCCGTGGCATCACACAGCTCTCAGCAACCTCCAACTCCTGGGCTTAGGCAATTCTCTTGCCTCAGCCTCCCAAGTAGCTGGGACTATAGGTGCCCGCCACAATGGCCAGCTATTTTTTTCTTGTAATTTGGCCAGGGACAGGTTTGAACCTGCCACCCTCGGTATATGGAGCCAGTGCCCTACCAACTGAGCCACAGGCACCACCCCAAAACTCTCTTCTTACGGCTCTTTTAATACTCCATGATCCCACTAACCACAAAGTCTTTGCATATGCTGCTGCCTTTTATCTGGAATGTTCTTCTTTACTTTATCTAATATAGTAATTAATAATAGAGATTCTATAGCTAAACTGCCTCAGTTCAAATCCCATCCCTGCCACTTACTACCCAAGTTACTTCAGTTGATTCATTCCTAAAATGAAGTTATCAACAGTACCCACCTCATACGGTTATAGAAAGACAAATGAATTGTTATATGTGAACTGCACCTTGCATACACTAAATCCTCTATATGTTTGCTAAATAAATAAACAAATCTGAGCTGTACTCTAGCATAACAGGAGCTCGGAATCTGGAGCCGGAATGCCTGTATGTAAAGTTTAGCTCTAAGGCTTACTGTATACTATAAAACTTTAGGCATATAACCACTCAGTTTCCTTATATGAGAAGAGAATAAAAACCTACCTCAGAGATCTATTAAGAAGAGTAAATTAATTAATATAGGAAAGGCTAAGAACACAGCAAATGCTATTTAACCACTCAGTTTCCTTATATGAAGACAGAATAAAAACCTACCTCATAGATCTATTAAGAAGAGTAAATTAATTAATATAGGAAAGCCTAAGAACACAGCAAATGCTATTTAACTATAAACTATTGCTATTTTTTTCCAGTTATCAACTAAGGTATCACTTCTTCATGGAAGCCTTTCTCAACCTGTTAGCCTATCCAAGAGCCCCTGTTATTTGCACCTTTCCCTCAGAGATCTAACCTAAGTTTCTAATTAAAAATGTATTGATTTATTTATTTAGTGACTCATTAACTGCTAGACTGTAAGTTCCATGCAAGAAGAGACTGAGAAAAGTTTTGCCACCTAGTAGACACACTTGAATTACTGAATAAATTAATAATTCAATGAACTAATGAATAAAATGGCTAACCAAAATCTTTAGTTTTAGAAAGATGTGTATTTACATGAAAATAATCTAAAATATTTTTGCCAAGTAATTAACATTAACATAACAATGATTTTCAGATTTTAGAATGCAAGTGGCCTTTAGAAACTATAAATAAAATATATCCAGGCTTATTAAAATATATCCAAGAACCTCTCAAATATATGTGTTTGTTATTTTCATTTACTATAAACCACTGAAAAATTTTTTGTAAGAGTAAGTTTTGGAGAGTAAAGTTCACTATGATTTTTTATTATTATATACTCTGGTGACTAGCATAATGCCTGGCAAAGAGAAAGCCTCTGGAAATATTTGTTTTCTAAGTATGTAGCCATCAGCATGAGATACTGCATATACAGTATTTATGTGTCACAATCAAAAACTGGAAAGTTATAGCACTTGAACTACTGCAAAAAGAGGAATAGAAGCCTCTTCTGTTAAGTGTATCTATAAAATCAGGAACTTTTGACATCAACTCTGTATCTCCCACAGCCCAGCCCACATTACAGTACAGATGTTACTTGCCAAATGAAAATTCTATCAGAGGCTCGGCACTCACAGCACAGTGGTTACGACGCCAGCCACATACACTGAGGTGGCGGGTTCGAACCCAGCCTGAGCCAGCTAAACAACTGCAACCAAAAAACAGCTGGGGTGTTGTGGTGGGTGCCTGTAGTCCTAGCTACTTGGGAGGCTGAGGCAAGAGAATCGCTGAAGTCCAAGAGTTGGAGGTTGCTGTGAGCTATGACATCACAGCACTCTACTGAAGGCAACATAGTGAGACTCTGTCTCAAAAAACAAAAACAAAAACAAAAAAAAAGAAAAGAAAATTCAATGAGAGATTCAATGAGAGACTTCTTATTTGTGTATGGTTGAGATGAAGACACAATGAAGTAGAAACATTGCCTTTTTGCAGTGCTAAGGACACAAGGAGAATTCATGACCCTTGGTCATGAATGTACACATACAAACACCTACCCCTCAGTAATGATGGTGATTTTTGGCAACTTCTAAAAAGATTTCAAACCTCCAGTCCCTCTTCTAATTTCCTTATAATCACTACAAAATAACAACTGAGAGCTCATCTAATATTTAAAGTCAACACAAACTTTAGATGTTGGTGTTTTTATTGATTATAAACACTCTATCTTAAACATTCTAAAAAAGGATTAACTGAATAACTTTTTACTCATTATGAAAGAAAGTTCTTTAGCAAACCATCACAACAACTCATACCTGGTGTGTAAGTAAAACGTTGAGACTGGCTTTTTTTCCTCTTGCCATTGCAAAGATAAAAGTGCACCTGCACTGCAGCTGTAACTGCTGGGTTATGATATGGAGGAACTTCAAGGACAATTTGAGCCTAAGGAGCATGGAAAGCAAGATTATGTTACACTCAGAACTAAAAATGAAATGCACCTGCTAAACTCAGTGACACTTAGGCATCTTTAACCACAAGAGCTTTCCCCTTATAGATCATTATATACATCAACTGGTCATATAGGTCATCTGGAAATTTACCTTATGGATACTTCAGTCTTGGCAGAGGTAAGACCTTTAATCGTTAAAGAAGTTGCTTTTTAACCCATCCAACTGTGTTACTAAGTGTAGCAAAAATAAAAAAGCCCTATATGCTATGTAGTGAGATATTTTGTTTTACAAATATTATGTTACTATTAACAGAAAGTTCACTCTGATTTTATTTACTTTATTGTTTTTGAGACAATTTCACTTTGTCACCCTCAGTACAGTGCAGTGGCATCACAGCTCACAGCAACCTCCAGCTCTTGGGCTTAAATGATTCTTTTGCCTCAGCCTCCCAAGTAGCTGGGACTACAGGCACCAGCCACAACGTCCAGCTAATTTAGAGATGAGGTCTCACTCTGGCTCAGGCTGGTCTTGAACCTGTGAGCTCAAGCAATCTACCCACCTTAGCCTTCCAAATGTTGGGATTACAGGTATGAGCCACCATGCCTGGCTTATTTATTTACCTTTTCTTTTAGAGACAAGAGTCTTACACTACTACCCTCAGTACAGTGCCGTGACATCACAGCTCATGGCAACCTCCAGCTCTTGGGCTTAGGCAACTCTCTTGCCTCAGCCTCCTGACTAGCTGGGACTACAGACACCCACCATGACAGCCGGCTATTTTTTCGTTGCAGTTTGGCCAGGCCTGGGTTTGAACTCGCCACCCTTGGTATATGGGGCCAGTGTCCTATCCACTGAACCACAGGTGCCGCCCTTTATTTACTTTTTTGAGAGACGGGGTCTTCTTCTGTCTCAACCTCCTTAGTAGCTAGGGTTATAGGTAAAAGCCATCCTCTCCAAGACATTCTGGTTTTTAATTATATTTCATATTTCCCAAGTTTGAATTATACTTTAGATTTCTTTTTTCTTTTTTTGAGACAAACTGTACCCAGGCTAGAGGATAATGGCATCATCCTAGCTTACTACAATCTAAAAAACACTTGAACTCAACTGATCCTCCTGCCTTAGATTCCCAAGTAACTAGGACAGCATTCTCAACATGTGGGTGGCGACCCATAGGACCTATATCAAAGGTCCGCAGTGTTAGGAAGGTTGACAACTACTAAGTTAGGACTATAGACACAAACCACCAAGCTTGGTTATTAGAAAAAAAATTTTTTTTGGAGAGGCAGATCAGCAAACTTACTATGTTACTCAGGTTGGTCCTTAACTCCTGGCCTCAATCAATCCTCCTGCCTTGGCCTCCCAAAGTGCTAGGATTATAGGCATGACCCACCATGGCCAGCCTAGATTTCTTAAGTTTTATATTCAGAATGTTCTAAATTGGCATTATGTAAAATCTGTATCAGTATCAAAAATAATTTAATGTGAGCAGGACGAAAACCTTTAGCCCCGAACCATATATAATCCTCAACCTAGCTGCTCTAGCTGTTTGGAAAGCACTGTGGGAAACAGTATTCTCTACTCCGGAGAAGATTTCTATTTCTATTCCAATCATGATGAAGGGACCACAGCTTTCAGCAAGGAATCTTAGAAGGCTTAATAAAGTAGCTGAGAAGTAGGAATAATATGTTAAATATACAAATTCCCAAAAGGCTTGTCTTCCTATATTTTGCCCACAAATTTATTACTGAATTTGTTTTGATTTATTCACTAAATTCAGAGAAATTAATGATAATTTCAATAAGGACCTTCCAATAATCTTTCATTTCTAATTTCTCCTTTCCTATACACAAAAAAGAGAAGATTACACACCAATTGATTATCTTTTCTAAAATTTAATACCAGGAAAGAATATCATTTCCAAACTTCTAAAAATTCTAATTTACTCTTCAATTATTCAACATCTAAAAGACCATACTCATCTATATCAGAAAATAATATTCTTCAATTTTCTCATTAAGCTTCTTAAACATTTCTTAAGAATTAAGGTAAATTTCTTACCCCTTGACATTTTTCCCTGATTATTTTCCCTTCTACTTCCCATTGAGGTCGTCCATCTATTAAAAGAAACAATTTACAGTTAAAAGCAATTTGTGTCAGAAAGTATACAAACAAAATCTAATGCATGTAGTATCACACATTGGCAAAGGGAATCTTTTTTCTGACTGATTTCCATTATGAAAACAAAATGTGAATGTGTGTCAATGGGAGAATAAGAACAATCTTGGGCTGCCCAGGTTAGCAGACTTCACAGAATTCATTTTACTCACCTACCCAAGTGATGTGTGAAAGTCCTGAGAACACCCCCACAAAGTAGTGAGCAACTTCTGCTTGTATACCTCAAGTGATAGGAAATTCAATTTCTCAACCATTCCATCTTTGGATAATAACTACTGCTAGAAATCATCTCATGATAAATAACATTTGTTTCTATGGTATAAAAGACTATTGATCTATGCCAGAAAGTAGTATTCTTTAATTTTCTCCAACAACTGGTCTAAGTACTATTCCTTACAGCTACTAAAAAAAAAAAAAAAAATCTTGAGAGCTTCTCTGAGACAAAATTTCAGATGTTGAAAAGCAACTACATCTGCCTGTGTCTGTCTCCTGCTGGCTAGCATTCCTAATTGTGCATCCATCCCTTATATAATATTTTAGCCTTCCTGATCACTCTTCTTTGAACATTGCTACTCCACTCTTCCTTCAAATGTACCAGGCCCAAGAGGACTGAAGAGCCTAGGTAAGAATGACCATGCAGGGTAGAGAATGACGGAGGCTCTTTGCCGTCCTACATGGAGATGCTGTGTTTGCTAAGAAAAGCTTTCTTGGGAGCTGTATCACACTGACTCTCACACTAAGTTTGTGGCAAACAAGTGTCCCTCAATCTATCAAATTTCCTACTGCCATGTTCCCCTACTGCGTACCTATATAGCAGGAGTATTCTTTTTGACTAACTCTTGTAACATTTATTTCTCCCAGTAGGGAGATTTCATTTTATTGGATTACTGGACTTACCAACATCTTTTTTTTTTTTTGAGACAGTCTCAAGCTGTGACCCTTGGTAGAGTGCTGTGGCCTCATAGCTCACAGCAAGTTCAAAGTTGCCTCAGTTTTTCATTTTTACTAGAGACAGGGTCTCATTCTTACTCAGGCTGATCTCAAACTCATGAGCTCCAGCGGTCCACCCAGCTTGGCCTCCCTGAGTGCTAGGATTAGCATGAGCCCCCATGCCTGGCTTACCAAGATCTTTTTTGATACTGATTTTTTTTTTTTTTTTTGAGACAGAGTCTCACTTTTTCACCTTTGGCAGAGTGCTGTGGCATCACAGTTCACAGCAACCTCAGACTCCTGGGCTTAAGTGATTCTCTTGCCTTAGCCTCCCAAGTAGCTGGGACTAACGGTGCCCACCACAATGCCCAACTATATTTTTTAAGACAAGGTCTCACTCTGGCTCAGGCTGGTCTCAAACCTGTGAGCTCAGGCAATCCACTCACATTGGCCTCCCAAGTGTTGGGAATGTGAGCCACTGCACTAGGCCCAATACTGATGGTCTTTAAGAATACTTGTTAGTCTTTCCAGATTTATGTCACCTAAAGATTTAGTGGACACATTTTCTCTCTTTATCCCAAATGAACTACATGTACTAATCTAGAGATACCCGCTGATAAAAGTATCACTCTACACTGATATGCAACTATTCCAAAGCATTCTTTTTGCATCATGAGCATTCATTCACTTTGTAACTAAGTAATCTTTTTATTTTATTTTTGTTTTTTTCAGACAGAGTCTCACTTGTTGCCCTTGGTAGAGTGCCCTAGCATAGTTCAAAGCAACCTCAAACTCTTGGGCTCAAGCAATTCTCTTATCTCAGCTCCTGAGTAGCTGGAACTATAGGCACCCACCACAACTAATTTTTTAAGAGATGGGGCCTCGCTCTTGCTCAGGTTGGTCTCTAACCTGTGAGTTCGGGCAATCCACCCACCTTGGTATCCCAGAGTGCTGGGTTTACAGGTGTGAGCCACCACACCTGGCCTCTATTCAAGTATCTTCACAGTTAACAGAACTACTTCATTTGGTTTGTGACAGCAACAGTAGAGATTTCATCACATGCCTTCCAGATTGTAACTATCATTTCCCAGTTTGGTAAACTATGTAATAGCTATGCCTGCCATACAAGAGACACTACAAACAAGTGCTATGCCTATTTAGAATTATGGCTTAGTTCAGCAACCACTTGCCAAATCTTATGTGAGAGACACTTCGGGTTATTGAGGTAACTGAGACAGGATACCCTGCCATTAGTCTGTGGATGAAAGGCAAACATAAACAATTCATTAAAATAAAATGTGATGGGGATAGTAACTAATAAGGGTGCATTCTGGATAAACCAAGAGCAAGGTAAGGATCCTTATTCTAATCTTGTAATAGGAGAGTGAGGCAAAGAAGGCTTCCTAGAGGAGAAGAAACTCATGAGTGGGAGGGCAGGCTAGCCAGAGGAGACAGCATGAACAAAGGCAAGATGACAAGAAACAGCGAGATAGAACTATAAGCATTTGTGTTGATGGAGTAAAAAAGTAAGAGGCAGGGAGTAGTAAGAAATAAGGTCGGAAGATAGATAGCTGATTATGGCCTAAACGCCACATTAAAGAGTCTGTAAAATGAAGGGGATCATTGAAGATGCTTTTTAAATTTTTATTTTATTTACTTTTTTTTTAGAAACAGTTTCATTTTATTGCCCTCGGTAGAGTGCTGTAGTATCACAGATCACAGCAACTTCCAACTCCTGAGCTTAGCCGATTCTCTTGCCTCAGACTCCCTAGTAGCTGGGACTACAGGTGCCCACCCCAACATCCAGCTATGTTTTTGTTGCAGTTTGGCCAGGCCTGGGTTTGAACCCGCCACCCTTGGTATATGGGACCAGCATCCTAGCCACTGAACCACAGGTGCCACCTGCTTTCTTAATTTTAATTTTCATTTTTTTTTTTTGAGACAGAGTCTTAAACTGTCACTCTCATTAGTGTCATGACATCATTGCTCACAGCAACCTCAAACTCTTGGGCTTAGTAATTCTCTTGCCTCAGCCTCCCAAGTAGCTGGGACTACATCCGCCTGCCACAACTCCTGGCTATTTTTTGGTTGTAGTTGTCATTGTTGTTTGGCAAGCCTGGGCTGGATTTGAACCTGCCAGTTCTGGTGTATGTGGCTAGCACCTTAGCTACTTGAGCTACAGGCGCCCAGCCTTCACAGCAATTTTATCTGGAGTTATCTTGTTGATTTACTTGTTTTTATGTTTATTTTTTGCAGCCCCATTAGAATGTAAACACTGTCTGAGCAGGTGTGGCAATGAAAATAATTTTATGGTTGGGGGTCACCACAACATGAGGAACTGTATTAAAGGTTGCGGCATTAGGAAGGCTGAGAACCACTGTTCTAGAGTAAAGGAGTTTGATATACGTGAGCTATGGAGCTAAACTGTATGCAAGGTATAGACAATGTATTATTTCTTATTTTTGGTAAAGGTATGCACACTAAATAGTAACGAAAATAATTTTATGGTTGGGGGTCACCACAACATGAGGAACTGTATTAAAGGGTCCCGGCATTAGGAAGTTTGAGAACCACTGGCTTAAGCCAAAGAGTTGGAGGTTGCTATAAGCTGTGGTCACAGCACTCTACCAAGGGTGACATAATGAGACTCTATCTTTAAAAAAAAAAAAAAAGAGTTCTGACATTCTTGTTTATGTCTACTAAGTGATAAGAATCAGCAACACTGTTAGCTACTAATCATTTGGCACTGCAAAAACTGGGGAAAGCCCAGTTATTTGGTTAAGAGAAAAAAGAATAAATTGTGGTGCATTTATACAATGAAAACACTATACAGTACTGAAATCCAAGAGATCTTTGCATGAATCAAGGTAAAAATTAATGTCTCAAGGATAAATCTTGAAACATTCATGTTGATCTCTGAAAAAGTAATTTTGTGAAGAATAAATACAATATTGCAGAAAGCCCCAAAATGGGGAAAAAAACTTTCTGAAACTATAAAGAAAAGTAGGGATTGATTCACATGAGGAAGAGGGACCCAGAGGCCTTCAAAGGTAAATGCTATTACTTCTTTTTCTTTTTTTTTTTTTTTTTTTTTGAGACAGAGTCTCAAGCTGTTGCTCTGTCATCATAGCCCACAGCAATCCCCAAATCCTGGACTTAAGCGATTCCTGCCTCAGCTTCCCTGTGGGACCACACAGGCGCCTGCCACAATGCCTGGCTATTTTTTGTTGTTGTTGCAGTTGTCATTGTTGTTTTAGCTGGCCCAAGCCAGGTTTGAACCCACCAGCCTTAGTGTATGTGGCCAGCACCCTACCCACTGAACCAGGGGTCCTAGAACTTTTAAACAGGGGGCCAGTTCTCTGTCCCTCAGACGGTTGGAGGGCCGGACTGTGGGCTCTGGGACGAGTCAGCTGCTAAGCAGGACAGGCAGCAGCAGCAAAAATACCCGGCTGGCCACATGGGCCCGCGGACCATAGTTTGGGGATGCCTGCATTAGGTGGTAAGCAGTTGGGTTATTTTTATTTTTTTTCTATTATGAATAAAACTGCAATAAATATTAGAGTCTAAGTTTTTGTACAGACATAAGTTTTCTTTTTCTTTTTTTGTTTTTAATTCTTTCCAGCATGACCAAGAATACTTTGGCTTTGGGAACCCACATGGAAAACCATTTCAGTGAAAAGTGCAGGAAGCCCCACCAATCCCTTGAGGGTTTTGCCTTTCTCTTTTTTTCAGAGAGAGTCTCATTATGTCATCCTTGGTAGAGTGCTGAGGAGTCATACAGCTCACAGCAAGCTCCAACTCTTGGGTTTAAGAGATTCTCATGACTCAGCCTCCCACGTAGCTGGGACTATAGGCACCCGCCACATTGCCCAGCTATTTTTTGTTGCAGCTGTCATTATTGTTTAGCTGGCCTGGGCTGGGTTCAAACCCACCAACTTCAGTGTATGTGGCTGGCACCATTTATTTCTTTCAAATATATACCCCGGAGTAAAATTGCTAATAGGAATTTTTCTCCTTTTAAGACATCTTTACAGACAATTTAACATTTATATGAAAATTTAATAAATGTTTGGTTTACAAGAAAATTAAGTGCATAAATGCCTGTAGCTTTAGGAAACTATTTTGTCATTATTCTTACTGAAACATTTTAATAATTTATTTAATCCTTCTGCCCCTTAGTTTGAAGTTAATCAACTCATATACTATTTACCTTGTCCTTTTTCAAGGAAAATGATTTTGGATTCTGGAAGAAAGTTAGATCCAGTCACAATCATTTCATGACCTCCATTTACAGAGCAGCTGTTGATGCTATACTTCTCAATATGAGGAAGTTCTTGAGCAGACCGCTGGGCTGCATTTTTTAAGAGTTGAGAAGAAACAAAATATTAGTTAAAAATATTTTCTAAGTAAATGACAAATTTGAGCTAAAAATGAAAATAAACAGAAGCAAATCTGGAGATTATTCAGTCTTTTTGTTGTTGTTGTTGTTGTTGTTTTTGAGAGACAGTCTCACTTTGTCACCCTTGGTAGAATGCTCTGGCATAACAGTTCACAGCAACCTCAAACTCTTGGGCTTAAGCAATTCTCTAAGGCCTCCCGAGAAGCTGAGACCACAGGTTCCCACCACAACCGTTGGCCATTTTTAGAGAAGAGGTCTCATTCTGGCTGAGGCTGGCCTCGAACCCATAAGCTCAGGCAATCCAACTCACATCAGCCTCCCATATTCAGGCTTTTCAATTCAAGAAAATAGTAAAAATACCTACTAAAAGAACTAAGTTGTTTAGAAAACAAAATATATTAAATTTATTGATTTCTGAACTATTTTCTTAGACAACTATTAAAAAACTAATAAAGAGAAATTAATATCTTCAATTTCATATCAACTCTATCACATTAACCTCATCTGATTTTCTCTTTTTAGCTTAAATATTATTATTTTTATTTTTAGAGACAGAGACTCACTTTGTCACCCTCAGTAGAGTGCCTTGGCATCACAGCTCACAGCAACACAACCACAGCTCTTGGGCTTAGGCAATTCTCTTGCCTCAGCCTCCCAGGTAGCTGGGACTATAGGCTCCCGCCACAATGCTCGGCTATTTTTTTTATTTCAGTTTGGCCGGGGCTGGGTTTGAACCTGCAACCCTCAGTATATGGGGACAGTGCCCTACTCACTGAGCCACAGGCACCACCCTCAGCTTAAATCTTTAATTATATTTTTTCCGTACAACTATCTATTAATATTTGTAAATCTAACATAATTAGAAAAAGCACCTAAGTCCAAAGATGTATAATGATACTTCATACAATTAAGAGAAGAAAGTTTTTAAAGAACTACTACAGGACAAACACCAAGTAACCCTTTCATCAAGAAAAATACGTAGGCTTGGTGGCTGTAGCAAAGTGGTTACAGTGCAGGCCACATTAACTGAGGCTGGCAGGATTGAACCTGGCCTGGGCCTGCTAAACTATGAAAACTGAAACAAAAATATAGCCGGGTGTAGTGGCAGGCGCCTATAGTTCCAGCTACTTGGGAAGCTAAGGCAGAAAAATAGCTTAAGCCCAAGAGTTGGAGGCTGCTGTGAGCCGTGACACCACAGCACTCTACCCAGGGACACACTTACTAGACTCTGTCTCAAAAAAAAGAGCTCAGCGCCTGTGGCTCAAGTGGCTAAGGCACCCACCACATACACCTAAGGTGGCGGGTTTGAATCCAGCCCAGGCCCGCCAAACAACAATGACAGTAGCTGGGCATTGTGGCGGGCGCCTGTAGTTGCAGCTACTTGGGAGGCTGAGGCAGGAGACTGGCTTGAGCCCAGGAGTTGGAGGTTGCTTTGAGCTGGGATGCCAAAGCACTCTACCCAGGGAGACAGCTTGAGGCTCTGTCTCCACAAAAAAAAAAAAAAAAAAAAGACCATACCTAGATCATTGTTGTGACATTAGACTTCCATCTTAGACAATTTTCTAAACTAAATTTAACTGAAACATAAATGAAATACACACTTGAATATTCAATTTTTTGAAACGGCTATAAACGTTTCCATAGTAACTACACACTTTTCTGCTCTCCAGGATATATGGAACACAACTAAATTTTTTTTTTCTTTTTGAGACAGAGGCTTGCTATGTCGCCCTTGGTAGAGTACCATGGCATCACAGCTCACAGCAACCTCAAGCTCTTGGGTTTAAGCAATTCTCTTGCCTCAGCCTCCTTCCAAGTAGTTGGGACTACAGGCGCCTGACACAATGCTTGGCTATTTTTGTTGTTGTTGTTGTTGTAGTTGCCATTGTTGTTTGGCAGGCCCATGCTGGGTTCAAACATGCCAGTTGCAGTATGTGGCCTGTACCCTAACCACTAAGCAATGGGCAACGAGCCACCAAATGTTTTTTAATGTACAGAATCTTTATTTAAATCAACTTTTTTTTTTTTTTTAGAGACAAAGTCTCACTTTGTCACCCTTGGTACAGTGTTGTGGTGCCATAGCTCATAGCAACTTCCAACTCTTGGGCTTAGGCAATTCTCAGCCTTCAGAGTAGCTGGGACTACAGGAGTTCGCCACAACACCCAGCTTTTTTTTGTTGCAGTTTGGCCAAGGCTGAGTTCGAACTCACCACCCTTGGTATAAGGGACTGGCACCCTACTCACTGAGTCACAGATGCTGTTCTTAATTAAATCAACATTTTTCTATTTTTTTTTTTTTTTTTTGAGACAGGGTCTGAAGCTGTGGCCCTGGGTCAAGTGCAGTGACATCACAGCTCACAGCAACCTCCAACTCTTGGGCTTAAGTGATTCTCTTGCCTTAGCCTCCCAAGTAGCTGGGACTAGAGGCACCTGCCACAACGCTGGCCATTTTTTGGTTGTAGTCGTCATTGTTGTGTGACAGACCCAGGCTGGATTCAAACCTACCAGCTCCAGTGTATGTGCCTGGCGCCTTAGCTGCTTGAGCTATAGGTGCTGAGCCTAAATCAACTTTTATATACAGCATCCTTGGTGCTACCTTTCTGATATTGACTGGTTCCAAGTTGCCGCATTCTCTGAAAATCCTATTTCTGAATAAGATAATAGGATTTTTTATATTCAACTGCTTGAGCTTTAAGATGTAGATTATACTTCTTTTAATTTCATAGGTTCCCTAACGGTTTCATCTTGCCAAATACCTAAATACTTAGGTTTCTCCTAGAATTAAAACAAATTTTTAAAGTGTTGATTATATTTTCTTTTTCACATTTGGAAAACTATCTGTTTTTAGTCCTATTATATGGGTTGAAACTAGTGGCTTTGAAGATCAGCTGTATTTTATTTGGCTGCCATAGCATTTTATTTTATTTTTATTTTTTTTAGAGACAGAGTCTTACTTTGTCCCTCTGGGTAGAGTGCTATGGCATTACATCTCATAGTAACCTCCAGCTCTTGGGCTTAGGCGATTCTCTGGCCTCAGCCTCTCGAGTAGCTGGGACTACAGGCACCCACCGCAATACCCGGCTATTGTTTTTGTTGCAGTTTTGGCTAGGGCCTGGTTTGAACTCGCCATCCTCCCCCCAACTACACCATTTTAAAGAGATTTAAACTTAAATATCTTAGAAAACATGTATTTCCACTTCACTATAGTTCCTATGTCTTCCAACTATTTTTTTTTTTTTTTGCAGTTTTTGGTCAGGATTGGGTTTGAGCCTGCCAGCTCAGGTGTATATGGCTGGCACCTTAGCTGCTTGAGCCACAGGCGCCAAGTCCGTAGAAGATATTAAAATAGATCTCTTCATAGGGATTTAGGATCAACCACCCCTTGGGATGTACCAAACACCAACCTAAATCTCAGAAAATACTCATGTCTCTGCTATTCTAAATAGCTCACTAAAAGCAAGCACTAAAACAGGTACATTATAAGTAACAACAAGAATGACTTAAACATAGACATATTAAAAAATTACTCATGTATTAAAAGTAGTATTTTGAATATTTAATAAGGAAAAATGTCCATGATATAGTAAGTGAAAAAAAGCAAACTAAGATATAAAACTAGCCAGGTATGGTAGCTCACAGCTGTAATCCTAGTACTTTGGGAGTCTGAGGCATAAGGATTGCTTGAGGCCAGGAGTTAGAGACAGTCTAATCAACGTAGCTAGAATCCATCTCTACAAAAAATTTAAAAACTTGGCCTGGTGCCTGTAGCTCAGTCGCTAAGACACCAGCCACATATAACGGAGCTGGTGGGTTCAAATCCAGCCCAGGCCTGCCAAACAACAATGACAACTACAACCAAAAAATAGCTGCCAGGAGGCTGAGGCAAGAGAATCGCTTAAGCCCAGGAGTCGGAGGTTGTTGTGAACTGTGATGCCATAGCATTCTACCCAGGGCAACAGCTGGAGACTGTCTCAAAAAAAAAAAATTTAAAGATTAATCAGGTGTGTTGGCATGTTCCTATAGTCCCAGCTACTCCAGGGGCTGAGTTAGGAGGACCACTTGAGCCTAGGAGTTTGAGGTTACAGTGAGCTATGAGGATACCAGTACACACCACCTGGGCAACTAAGGCCCTATACAAAAAACAGAAAAAAGTTGTGGGCAGCACCTATGGCTCAATGGGTAAGGCGCCAGCCCCAAACACCAAGGGTGGTGGGTTTGAACCCAGCCTTGGCCAAACTGCAAGAAAAAAATAGCCAGGCATTGTGATGGGCGCCTATAGTCCCAGCTACTCGGGAGACTGAGGCAAGAGAATTGCCTAAGCCCAGAGGCTGGAGGTTGCTGTGAGCTGTGACGCCACAGCACTCTATCAAGGGTGACAAAATAAGACTCTGTCTCTAAAAAAAAAAAGTTGTGCCATAAAGTACAAGTAAAAATGTCATGAGTGTATGTAAAAGATAAAAAGATAGAATAATATAAAAAAGAAAAGAAGATCTAAAAAAGTTAATAGTGACTATCTCTAAGTAGTTATATTACGATATATAGATTTTTTTCTTTCTTTCTTTCTTTTTTGGGACAGATTCTCACTCTATGGTTCTGGGTAGAGTGCTGTGGTGTCAGCCTAGCTCACAACAATCTCAAATTCCTGGGCTCAAGCCATCTTCCCACTTTGGCCTCCCAGGGTGTTAGGATTATAGGCATGAGCCACCACATCTGGTTTATAAAAGATTTTAATACTATACTAAGTCTTTGTACTAGTCTACATTTTCAATATTCGCAATAATAATCACATAGTCTATGAACAAAAAGAAAAATTAAAAATCGTTTGAGTAACATCTCAAAAACTCAAATTACTCTATGAACTTCAATTATTTAAATTATTTTGTTAAAGGTGGTGCCCGTAGCTCCACCATCGCCCTAGTAGGTAGGGCAATGGCCACATACAACAAGGCTGGCAGGTTCGAACCCAGCCCAGGCCAGCTAAACTGCAACCTAAAAAAATAGTGGGGTGTTGTGGCAGGCACCTGTAGTCCCAGCTACTTGGGAGGCTGAGGCAAGAGAATTGCCTAAGCCCAGGAGTCAGAGGTTGCTATGAGCTATGATGCCACAGCACTTTACTGAGGGCGACATAGTGAGACTCTTGTCTCAAAAAGAAAAAAAAAAAAAGTAAAAAGTAAATTATTTTGTTAAAAAAAAAACAGAGACATCAATACGTAGTGGGTGTAGAATACTCTGGCAGGATAATGAAGAAGCTGGCAATGGTAGCTGCATCTAAGAAGGGAAACTGCTGACTCTACTTTGTATTCTTTTTGAATTTTGTACCATGTACTTATATTATTTATTAAAAATTAATGGGCAGCGCCTGTGGCTCAGTGGGTAGGGCACTGGCCCCATATACTGAGGGTGGCGGGTTCAAACCTGGCCCCGGCCAAACTGTCACCAACAAGCAAATAACCCTAGATGAATTCTTGGGATACTTGTGGCTCAGTTTCCTTCTTTACAAAATTATGGCATGAAACGGAGGTTGCTATGAGCTGTGATGCCATGGCACTTTACTGAGGGCGATAAAGTGAGACTCCTTCTCTAAAAAAATAAATAAATAAATAAATCATTCAGGTGGCACCTGTGGCTCAAGGAGCAAGGTGCTAGCCCCATATACCAGAGGTGGTGGGTCCAAACCTGGCCCCAGCCAAAGAAACTACAAAAAAAAAAAAAAATTATGGCATGGAACTAGAACATTCCAAGTGTATGCCCTAAAGACCTAAATACTAGGGTGGCGCCTGTGGCTCAAGGAGTGGGGCACTGGCCCCATGTGCTGGAGGTGGTGGGTTCAAACCCGACCTCGGCCAAAAACTGCAAAAAAAAAAAAAAAGATCTAAATACTAGTCTGAATATTTCATTCATACCAGGGCTTGAATAGATGTTAGGTTCTAGGGCCTTTTCTTGTGTCTTGCCTTTGTAAACAGAAGGAAAAGACATTCAATGACTTAATCAGATGTTGTAAATAATTTTAGGGTTAAAAATACTCCTTAAGTCTTATTTAGCTGATGGATCAGTTTGCAGAAACAATTACAGTCCAACATGAAGGCTGACATTTTAATGAAACAATTATGACCAAGCAACATTTAAAAGCACCAGAATCACAGCTTCATGACTTGGTCTTCATATGCCATCAGCCTACCTTCCTCATTTAAAGATAAAAAAACTGTGTTTGTCTATCATCACACAGCTACCTGGGGCAAAACTATCACAAGAAGCCATTTTTAAATTCCAAGGTCAGTACTCTTTCTACCTAAACATGTTAGCTTATTTCCATGAGAAAATTAAACTAGCAACCCACTCTATGATTCAGTTTATACTTCTGATGCACATATTAAATTATAAACAAACA
>CAUYQV010112840.1:0-40839 GCA_963574575.1 Galagoides demidoff
TGGTCCCAGCTACTTGGGAGGCAGAGGCAGGAGACTCGCTTGAGCCCAGGAGTTGGAGGTTGCTATGAGCTGTGATGCCATGGCACTCTACCCAGGGGGATAGCTTGAGGCTCCGTATCAAAAAAAAAAAAAAAAAAAAAAAGAATGTCCTCTTTTGTTTGTTTATTATTTATTTATTTATTTATAGACAGAATCTCATTCTGTCACCCTGGAGAGTGCCTTTGTGTCATCATAGCTCACAGCCACCTTAAACTCTTGGGCTCAGGAGATCCTCTTGCCTCAGCCTCCTGAGTAGCTGGGACTACAGGTGCCTGCCACAATGCTGGCTAGTTTTTCTAGTTTTAGTAGAGATAGTTTTTCTATTTTTAGTAGAGACGGGTCTCACTCTTGCTCAGGTCTCAGACTCCTGAGCGCAAGCAGTCTGCTCACATCAACCTCCCAGAATGGTAGGATTACAGGTGGGAACCACCACACCTTTTTATTTTTGAGACAGAGTCTCAACTTTGTCACCCTCAGTAGACTGCCAGCATCAGAGCTCATAGCAAGCTCAAACTCTTGGACTCAAGCAATTCTATTACCTCAGCCTCCCAAGTAGCTGGGACTACAGTTACCTGCTGCAATGCCTGGTGAGCAGATCTGAGGCAATCCTCCTTCCTTGGCCTCCCAGAGTGCTGGGATTACAGGTGTGAACCACCTTGCCCGTCCTCATCTTAAAATTCTTAATAATTTTTGAACTAAGGGTTCTTCATTTTCATTTTGCATTGGACCTGTCACTTGTCTAGTCCTACACAGAGTAGGAGATGCTTTTTGCATCCTCTACCTCATTTGTTGAGCTTGCTAATGATAAACAAACTTGGAAGAAATAGATTTATTTATGGAAAACGTCAGTGTCTAGGGTGACATCTGTGGCTCAGTAGGTAAGGTACCGGTGGTGGGTTCGAACTCTGCCACAGCCAAACTGCAACAACAAATAGCTGGGAATTGTGGAGGATGCCTGTAGTCCCAGCTACTTGAGAGGCTGAGGCAAGAGAATCACCTAAACCCAGGAGTTGGAGGTTGCTATGAGCTGTGTGACACCACGGCACTCTACCAAGGGCGACAAAGTGAGACTCTGTCTCAACAAAAAAAAAAAAAAAAGAAAAGAAAAGAAAGAAAAAGAAAATGTCAGTGTCAGCCATATAGTTTTTAGAGTATAAAATGAAAATGTTTTATAACTGAAATAGTCCTGTCTGCATCACTAACAGGCTACTTCTGGGGACCTGGGCCAGAGTGTGTCCTAATCATGAGAAGGGACCTTGAGGAGTTGCACTGGCCATCTTAGACGTCCTGCTTGGCCAGGACCTGTCACCGTTTTTTTTTTTTCAAGACAAGCTCTCCCTCTGTTGCTGGGGATGGTGTGTAGTGGTGTCGTCATAGCTCACTGTCACCCCACACTCCTGGGCTCAAGTGATCTCCTGCCTCAGCCTTCTTAGTAACTGGGACTAGAGGTGCATGCAGCTATGCCTGGTTACTTTTGTTTATTTTTAGTAGAGACTGGGTCTCACTTTTGCTCAGGCTGGTCTCCAACTCTTGAGCTCAAGGGATGCTCTTGCCTCAGCCTCCCAGAGTAGTAGAAGTACACATGTGAGCCACTATGCCTGACTTTGTATCTTCTGGATTATTTATAGAGTTTGATTTTGGGTAAGATTTCTGTTTTAGACTGAATGTGTCATATGCTGAAGCCCTAACCCCCAATGTGCTGTGTTTAGAATAAGTAGGGGCTCTGGTCTGTTCGGGTTAACCTTCTTCTGAGGAGAGACAGCAGAGAGTGGGTATCTCTTTTTCCATGCACACAAAGAAGAGGTGGCATGAGCACACAATGAGGTGGCAGTGGCCTCTGAGCCGGGGAAGCAGCCTCAGAATGAAACCTATCTTGCCAGCACCTTGACTGGGACCTTCCCAGCCTCCATGTCTGTTTTTGAAGCTACTGTCTGTGGTATATTGTTATGGCAGCTCCTGAACTAACAAGGACAGGCTCTGAGCCCTGTGGGTCTGATTTGACAGTCCTGTCCTTGTGGTTTTATTTGTTTGTTTTGTTTTGTTTTTGAAATAGAGTCTCACTCTATTGCCCTGGGTAGAGTGTCATGGTGTCATTGCTCACAGCAACCTCAAACTCTTGGGCTCAATCATCCTCTTGCCTCAGCCTCCCGAGTAGCTGGGACTACAGGCACCCACATCTATGCCTGGCTAACTTTTCTATTTTAGTAGAGATGGGGTCTCATTCTTGCTCATCTTGGTCTTGAACTTCTGAGTTTAGGCAATCCGCCCACCTTGGCCTCCCAGAGGGCTAGGATTACAAGGCAATCTGTGAGCCACCGCACCTGGCCAGTCCTGTCCTTATGTTTAGTTGGCCCGGGCCGAATTAGAACCTGTGATGTCATAGTACTCTACTGAGGTGACATAGTGAGACTCTGTCTCAAAAAAAAAAAAAAAAAAAAAAGAAAGTATTGGAAAGGGTTTTCCCTCTATCTGCATAAAACCAGACTGACCTGGTTAGGGGATTAAAGTAGGAAGGTGACTTCCTTTCCTCCATGGAAGGACCTGGCCCAAATTATTTAAAACACAATACTTGTTTCTCAGGTTAATTTACAAGTCAATCTGATTCCCCCCAACTATTCATCCTCATTAGCAAACACTTGCTGCATCCTCACTTCACATTCTCTTCCTTCCCTTCAAAAAAAATTTTTTTTGAGAGAGTCTCAAGCTGTCACCCTGGGTAGAGTGCTGTGTTGTCACAGCTCACAGCAATCTTCCACTCTTGGTTGGGCTTAAGTGATTCTCTTGCCTCAGCCTCCCAAGTAGCTAAGACTATAGGCACCCACCACAACACCTGGCTATTTTTTTTGTTGCAGTTGTTTAGCTGGCCCAGGCCGGGTTTGAACCTGCCAGCCTGGGTGCACGTGGCTAGAGCCCTACCCACTGAGCTATGGGTGCCTCCTCAAAAAGGGATCTATAAAGGTAACTGACCATCATTGAGAAATTGGATAATCATTCCTGTGGTTTCCTTTGCCCCAAGCACATGGAAATAAATATTTCTTTAAATGCTCTGCCTTAACTATTAGTTTATTTTTCAGTGAACTTTGGGGGTGGAGGGGAGGGATGAGTTTCATCATGATCCCTACAGAACCCTTTCTATTGGCCAGGCATGGTGGCTCACACCTGTAATCCTAGCACTCTGGGAGGCTGAGGCAGGAGGATCACTTGAGCTCAGGAGTTCTGAGACCGGCCTTCAGAAGAGTGAGAACCCTGTCTTTACTAGAAATAGAAAAACTAGCCAGGCATGTGGCAGGCACCTGTAGTCCCAGCAACTTGGGGTGGCTGAGGCAAGATAATTATTATTATTATTTTTTTAGAGACAGTATCACTTTGTTGCCCTCGGTAGGGTGCTGTAGCATCACAGCTCACAGCAACCTGCAGCTCTAGGGCTTAGGCAATTCTCTTGCCTCAGCCTCCCGAGTAGCTGGGACCACAGGCGCCTGCTACAATGCCCGGCTATTTTTTGTTGCAGTTTGGCTGGGGCTAGGTTTGAACCCACCACCCTTGGTATATGGGGCCGGTGCTCTACCCAATGAACCCCTAAGAGAATTGTCTAAGCCCAAAAGTTTGAGGTTGCTGTGACACTCTACCCAGGGCAAGAGAGTGAGACTCTGTCTCCAAAAACTAATTAATTAAAAATATAAAAAAAGTAGAACCTTCTCTGTGACTTTACTAGCTGTGTGACCTAGGACAAGACACTGAACCACTCTGAACCTCAGTCTCTTCATTTGTAAAATGGGAATTTATATCTACTTTTCAGGTTAAGCTAAGGATTAAATACAGTATTATAGATGATGGTCTTAGATCAGTGTTTGTAAAGGGATCAAGTAATTTCTGGGGGTTTGAGGGTAAGGTAAGTGAAGTGACAGTGTTACTGTTCTGAACAATGTGTGGAATTGATTCATTAGAATTATTCAAGTTGGAACTGGCATTCCAGAAGTTTATTGTTTGGTTTTAACAATATAGGGAACATAAAAGAAGGCAATAAGAGGTAGATTTGGAATAATACTGAATTGCTTAAAAAATGATAGCTATCTCTTGCCTTTCAGGTTGTTTAGGGCCCTATGGGTGGGAGTTAAGCATAGGAAGGACACTAATGTGTCCTGGTACAGACATGGACTCTTTCTCCCCATACGTTTCTTTCTTCTACCTCACAGTTAACTCCAGTATTAATGGTATAAATGGATAACTAGAGTGCATATTAGAACTTTTCTCAAAAGTAAAGATAACATTGGTGATTACTGTATATTGAGGCTGTGGAGTGTAGGGTTAAGACTGATACTGGAATTTCATCTTCAGTAGGTTCTTTGTCTCAAGAACCTACCATCTTTGTCTCAGTGATTTGAAGAATGAATCTGTGGACCACAAATCAGTGGTAAGACAGGATTTATTTACAGAAAAAAATGCAAAAACACCAAAGCTCCTGGCAGGGAGAGAAAATCCAAGTCGGGAGAGAAAAGCTCTCTGTCTCTGTCTGTCTGTCTCTGGGGTCTTTGTCTAGGGGTATATATGGTTGCATGGGGCCCTCTGTAGTTACATTCAGCATGTCTAGGACAGTGTGTCTGGGACATGTCTGGGTCGTGTCTGGGTTATGTCTGGGACATGTCTGGGTCATGTCTGAGTTGTGTCTGGGTCATGGTCATGTCTGGGTCGTGTCTGGGATGTGTCTGGGTCGTGTCTGGGTTGTGAATGAATGGCTACAATCCCTTTCATTCCCAGGCCTAGGAAATGGGGCCCCTCTGCCTGCCCTCCAGCCCCCTGGTTCCTCTGCTCCCTGCCACTGCACCAGCACTGCCAAGGAGGAGGTAGCCAATCTGCCCCCCAGCTCCACTGAGCTGGCTGGGACACCACTTGTTCTGTATCAAGAGTATGGTCCTAATGCCTGTTCTTGCCTTACCAGATATGTGTCCTGGGTGCAATCACTGTCTCTCTCTGAACTGCATGTGCTCAACTGTAAGATGGAAAAGATAATAGGACTCACTGTGGAAAAGGAATCCTCAGGACCCTGACAAAAGTACTGCCATTTTGGGAGGACAGCTAGTCAGAAACCAAAGCACATGATCACAGCAAACCCCTCCTCACATTCTTGCAATGCTTCAAGGCCAGTGTTCCTGAGAAACAACAGAACAAGTAATTTAAGCCCCTGGTGTGAAGATTGGCACCTCTGCAGAAGGGAGTGATGTCAGTCAGACTCTGATACCAGAATTTTGCTCTTCAGTAGGTTCTTGGTCTTGGTGATTCGAAGTACAAATCCATGGACCACAGACCAGTGGTAAGACAGGATTTATTTACAGAAAAGAATACAGAAGTGCCAGAGCTCTTGGCAGAGAGAAAACTGGAGTCAGGAGAGAAAAGTGCTCTCTCTCCTTCTCTGTCTGTCTGTCTGTCTATAGGCTCTTTGTCTAGGGATATATATAGTCGCATGGGGCCCTGGATAGTTACATTTAGTAGGGCTAGGTAGTTACATTTGGTGTGTCTGTGACCCTGTCTGTCTGGAACAATATGTTACATTTAGTGTGTTTGGGACATCTGTCTGGGTTGCAAATTAATGGCTACAATCCCTTTCAGTCCCAGGCCCAGGAAATGGGGACCCCCCTGCCCATCCTCCAGCCTGCTGGTTCTGCTGCTTGCTGCCATCTCACCAATTTTGCCAAGGTAGAGGCAGCTGGTCTGTGCCCCACAGCTCGACAAGCTGGCTGGGATGCCAATTGTCCTGTATCAACTCCACTCTGTTCTTTTCCTCCTAATAAAATCTCCCTTAAATGCCCAGACTGGCCTTTACTCCTTCTTGTGGACCATTACCCCAATTCTACCCTCAACCCTCTCCCTGCCTCTTTATTAGATGAGTTTGCCCATGTGAAGTACATAGGACAGCATCTGACAGAAAGCGGGCACATAGCAAAGGTAAGCTCTCTTTCCAGCTAAGGTTTTTCCCATTTCCATTGTAAGCCTTTTGTGTCTCTAAAGCATGGTTTTTGTTTTTTTATTTTTTGAGACAGAGCCTCAAGCTGTCCCCCTGGGTAGAGTGCCCTGGCATCACAGCTCACAGCAATCTCCAACTCCTGGGCTCAAGGGAGTCTCCTGCCTCTGCCTCCCAAGTTGCTGGGATCACAGGCGCCCGCCACAACGCCCGGCCATTTTTTGGTTGCAGCCATCATTGTTGTTTGGCGGGCCCGGGCTGGGGATTTGAACCCGCCACCTTAGGTGTAGGTGTACATGGCTGGCGCCTTAGCCGATTGAGCCACAGGCGCCGAGCCACATTGTTTTTTTTTTGTTGTTGTTGTTGTTTTTTGGTGTATAAGATTTTCAAATGAAATAGCATTTGGCTTTTTAAGTTGTTTGCTACGGGGTTTGTTTTGTTTTTTGCTTTTCCTCATAGGAACATAAATAGGTAAATATTTGATTAATTATATGTGGTCAATTCAGAGGAAGAGATATGATAGGAAGTTGAGAATATAAATATAATGTAAAATAGGAACATCTGGTATTAAAGGTAATAGAGAAAAGAAAAAAACTTTGATAGGTTTAGTGTCAGATACTATGCTTTGAGCTTGAAGTATATTAACTTGTTTGATTCTCAGTATGATCTTGCAAGTTGGATATATTATTCCTGTTTTACAAGTGAGGAAACTCATGCTCACAAAAGTTTAGTAACTTGTCCCAGGTGGCAGAGCCAGAAGTTAAACCCAAGTGAACTGCCTCTGTGATATAGTTATATTATAGATACGATTTTTGACATAGTAGCTTTAGTAGTCACATAAATCACCATCACTCAGAAAGGAGCATTACCTAATTGTAAGTAAACTATCTAAAAGGCAACGAAGAAATACTGAATTGAAAACCTGTATGTGGGATTGGCACCTGTAGCTCAGTGGTTAGGGCACCAGCCACACACACTGAGGCAGGCAGGTTTAAATCTGGCCTGAGCCTACTAAAACAATAATGACAACAGCAACAAAAAAAATAGCTGGGCGTTGTGGTGGATGCCTATAGTCCCAGCTATTTGGAGGCTGAGGCGAGAGAACTGCTTAAGCCCGGGAGTTTGAGGTTGCTGTGAGCTGTTATGCCATGGCACTTTATCAAGGGTGACATAGTGAGATGCTTGTCTCAAAAAAAAAAGCAAAAAACTGTATGTGTAAGGTCATGATAATATAGAAAAGAGTTAAAATGAAATCCCAAAGTTTTAAAGTTTAGAGTAAAAGCATACCATATGACAGGCCCGTGGGAAGAATGGATATATGCAAATTTTGTTGTGGCGCTCAGGGAAGCCAACTGGTGAGAAGTTTTACTGGGTAGCAAGTCTCAGCCTGGAGGCCAGCCCTCACCTGGCAGATCCTGACATTGACATTTGTCCAGATACCTAGAGAGGTCAGACTGGTCAGTCCTAACCATGTCACTCAAGATGATTTCTTCTCCCAATCTATCTGACACCAGCTAGTCTTTTCCACTGACAGGGGAGCTTTTGTCCCTTCCCAAGTCTCTTTCCCCCTGGGAGCCAGGTCTCTGGAAAGCTGTTGCCTGGTGGGCCTGGAATCTGAACAAAGGGGTGAGAAGGGCTAGTGGAGAAGTGATTCACACAGACCTTGGTGAAGCCTGAAGGACCATCTCCACCCCCTGCAGGGAGGTCCTCTGTGGGGACTGGGATAAACACATCCCTCAGCATCCTGACCTTTCAGACAGCACTGGATACGCACATGGCCACGCTGGGCTTCTCTGAATGTTGGATTTTCTCTGGATGCCTCACTCTTTGGTTGCTGCATTCTTTCCTTAGACAAGTTGATGTCTCATGAATAGGCTAAAGAGCTGTCTTTCTGAGCCAGAAAGCTTTTCTCTTCTTTTTCTGTGTTGGAATGTGCCTACCTTATTTCTCCATTTTGTAAGTTCTGGTTCCTCTAGGACTTTTTTTATTGTGGTGAGTATACCAGTTTTTGAAGCACTTTATATCTCAGAGTTGAAATTATAAGAGTTTTGATCTAAAGCCCTGTTGAGGTTTTTTGGTCTTTTAAGGCTCTTCTGAAAATTTTTGGATGAATCTTTTAAATAACTCTTTTTCCAGTTTGAGGAAAATGTAGCAACGTAGGTGTTTTTCTTGTTTCATTCTGACTTTGTGCCTTTTTTACCTAGGCATTAAGCAGTCACACTGCTTTTACCAAACATAGCGAGGAACTTGGAACTGAAGAGGGCGAGGTTGAAGAGATGGAGACTTTAGACCCTCAGACAGGTCTCTTTTACCGATCCGCCCTGACTCAGTCACAGTCAGCTAAACCGCAGAAACTTAGCCAGCCCCCGCTGGAACAGACTCAGCTGCAAGTAAAAACCCTGCAGTGCTTCCAGACTAAGCAGAAGCAGACCATCCACCTGCAGGCAGACCAGCTCCAACACAAACTCCCACAGATGCCCCAGCTTTCCATCAGGCATCAGAAACTAACCCCTCTCCAGCAAGAACAAGCACAGCCCAAGCCAGATGTACAGCACACACAGCATCCTTTGGTGGCCAAAGACAGGCAGCTTCCAACCTTAATGGCTCAGCCCCCTCAAACTGTGGTCCAGGTACTTGCGGTGAAAACCACGCAGCAGCTTCCTAAACTGCAGCAGGCTCCGAACCAGCCCAAAATCTACGTGCAGCCCCAAACCCCCCAGGGCCAAATACCGCTCGCAGCCTCAGCAGAGAAACAGCCGGCAAGCCAGGTAACGGAATACTGATAGCATGCAAAGTTAAACTTCTCTATTCACGGAAAACAATGAGAACATCACAACCCTGTCATGGTAGCAGTGCTTTCTCCTGGCAAGAGGAAACCCAAAGCCTCATTATGCTGGTATTACTTTGCCCCAGCAGAAGGTTGACGTTAGGAAAGAAATGCACTCATTAATGTGTAGGAAGAAAAAGAAAGCATAGCACTCAGGACTTGATTTTCCAGGCAGTTTTTAATGAAGTCACTTCAGCATTGACCAACAGTGCATAGAAGCAATATTTCTAAATTAATTTTATTTTTTAATTATAAAATATTTATTTTCATGCCTATAAACTATTTCTATAGCAATAATGCTAAGTAAACTGCAGTCTTTTAAGGAACATCATTGAACATCGTCCTTTGTAGTTTACGTCTCACTGTCAAGTTAATAAATTTATCTTTTAGACTGTAGAGGAATTATCTGTGATTAATAGAAAAAATTATATTAGTGAAAGTCAGTAGTTCTGGAGTGATATACATGTGTGTATGTGTATATTATAAATACATATATGTATATATACAATATGTTTGTATAAATGTATTTTGAAGCAAAAGATTGGAAAAATTTTTACTTTTTTTTATTTTAAAAAGCTGAAGATTCTATGAAATAATTTGAGCCGGGTCAAAGGAGTACTGTTTAGGGATATAAATCCCAAAGGAAAACTAGGCTGCTGTGACTTTTCCTTTACTGCTATAAACCTTGGCTGGCTGAAAAAAGTTTTATAAACCCCTCTTCTTTCTCTGGGCACCATAAAAGTAACCAGATCCTTCCTATTCAGCTCTCTTTTTAAAGCACCAAGCTTCAAAAATGTCTTCCTAGTATACCACACAAATGTTTCTTTTGCCATATTGTTTGGGGTGTTTTGATTAGGTTTTCTCAAAGAGATGTAGCTATAACACACACAACCCCAATTTATTTTCAGGTGGAGCAGCCAATTATAACCCAAGGATCCTCTGTTACAAAGATAACTTTTGAGGGGCGCCAGCCTCCCACAGTTACAAAGATAACTGGTGGCAGTTCTGTTCCTAAGCTGACATCACCAGTTACAAGCATATCTCCCATTCAGGCCTCTGAGAAGACAGCAGTGTCAGACATTTTGAAAATGTCTTTGATGGAAGCACAGATTGATACAAATGTAGAGCATGTGGTAGTGGAACCCCCAAAGAAAGCTCTTGCCACTAGTATGCTCACTGGTGAAACAGGATCATTACCCTCCACCCACATGGTGGTGGCAGGGATGGTGAATTCCACTCCCCAGCAACAGAAATGTAGAGAGTCCTGTTCAAGTCCATCTGCTATTGGCCCTCCCCTAACAACAAGGAAAATCGATGCACCAGGAGTGCCTGCGACAGGCCAATTCATGCGTATACAGAATGTAGGCCAAAAGAAAGCTGAAGAGAGCCCTGCAGAAATTATCATCCAGGTAAGAATCATAAGGAAAATGAGAAATCTTGGGAGTTGTGGGCTTGGGGTGTTTTGGGAATTCACTGGCAGAGTCAAGCTAAGAGGACAGAGATTATCTTTGAGATAGTCTTTGAAGAATTTATAGTATCTATTATAAATATACAAATTTATATTTGTTTTCTGGGAGAGAATCCTAGAAAATTGATGGATATTATCACATAGCACACCATAAAGGCAATAAAGGGCCCTGAGCCCATGTGATGGCTTGATTTTGTAAGATACAAGCCATACTTGCCAATGTGTTAACTCAGCAAGCTAACCCAGAAAATAGCAATTTCCTGGGTTCAAATTTTAGATTCCTCAATCTTTGCTCAAAAAATCCTGGAATGTAACTGGATTATACTTTTATTTCAAGTTAATTTTAGGGATCCTTTCCTTAGGAAAATAGTTCTTAATCCAAATTTATGGTTCTGAGGACAGTCAAACCTCAATTAATTGGAATGCCTGGAGAAACACATTCTAAGAGGGTGTTTCTAAATATTTTAATTATATCTAACTTGGTATTAATCATAAGCTTTGCTTTTTATTTCAATCATTGTTATTTAAAAAATCTTGTTATGGTTACTGCCTGCCTAGGTAAGTATAGGCTAGTTATCATAATGGAATTGACAGTAGATCTTCCTATGCCTCATGTTCCCTTCATTCTAAAAGTCATCTCTCATCATGCATAATAGATCAAGACTGAAGAATTACTGACTCCAGATTATATCTGAGAGGTTGTGTTTTATTTCTCTCTCTCCTTGCAAAGTATCATATTATTTTCTTGGCATTTGTTATTTTTCCTAAGCTGTTGAATAGCTTAGAAGATGTCAGAGCAGCTCATTTTAGTTAATTGAGCATTTGGATTTACTGAAATGTGGAAGAATAGTGGACTTACCATAGATCCACTATTGTATGACTTGGTAGTTTCGGTGGTAAACTTTCTCTTTGCCATGATGTCAAACTATGAGAGAATGCAAATTTATCAATATTAAGCCAGTTAAGATAAAAAATGCATATGGGGAAAATGTTCAAAGGCAAGTAGAAATGGCCATTAAATTATTCAATAATTTTTTTCCTTTTATAAAAACAAATGTTAATGAATTAAATAATCTTTGACAAAAGGACTTGCGATTTTTTTTTTTTTTTTAAGAGACAGAGTCGCACTTTGTCGCCCTCAGTAGAGGGCTATGGTGTCACAGCTCACAGCAACCTCCAGCTCTTGGGTTTAGGCGATTCTCTTGCCTTAGCCTCCCAAGTAGCTGGGATCACAGGTGCCCACCACAATGTCCAGCTATTTTTTCCCTGCAGTTTGGCCAGGGCTGGGTTTGAACCCCCACTCTTGGTATATGGGGCTGGTGCCCTACTCACTGAGCCACAGGTGCCACCAAGGACTTGTGATTTTTAACGTTTTCTCCTGAAGAGGTAGGGTATGGTAGAAAAGGAATGGTTCTCTGTCTTTGCCATTCTTTCTATGACTTTGGGCAAGACTTCGTAACCTCACCCTGCCTTAGATTTCTCATCAGTAAAATGGGAATAAGTAATGCCTACTTTATAAGATTTATGAAAGGATTACACAAAATTAATTACTTTGGGCAAGGACACTTAACCTCAGTCTACCTTAGATTTCTCATTGATAAAATGGGAATAAGTAATTCCTGTTTTACAGGATTGCTGTAAGGATTTAGACAAAATTAAGCACCTAGCACAGTACCTGGTTCATAGTGATTGTCCAACCCGTAGTAACTAATACTGCTATTAGTAAAATTTACTGTAGCTTCTGGGGATTTAGATTGCTGTGCTCACTAATTTGAAAATAATTTTAGAGTGCTTATTTGGAAATTATTTTTCTACACTTTATTAACAGGGATGAAAATGTAATTTGTTTCATGTATTAACAGTAATAGCTAATGCATAGGTTCCCTACAGAATTCTCAGCCAAATTTTAGCATGTCTCATGTACTAGATTGCTGTGTCAGAGGTAAGGGCAGCAGAATAATTAAGAACCAAGCTTTTGGAGCCTGAGAGTCCCTAGATTTGATTTCCACTTGTACTCATTATGTAACAACACTGTGGCTTTGGGCAACTGAGTCAACAACCTCTACACCTATGAAGTGGAAACAGTAACTCCTACCTCACAGGGTTGTTTTGAGGATTAAGTGAGAAAATGTATGTAAAACATCTGATCAAGTGTTTGATGTAGAGCAATACTCAATAAAGATAGATGCTGTTGTTATACTATTATAGCAGTAATAGATTGTTAGAATATTTCAGATCTTATTAGCTATGTGTAGCTTTGACCTGAAGTATTGATTTTCTGAGTCTGTGAAGTGCTTTGATTCTTTTAAGAATGCTATATAAAAATTTTATATTTGATGTTTAATTCTTAGAATGGAAAGCGTTTTATCATTTATAAACAATTTATATTTTCTTTCATTGGTCCATTTATTCATTCTCTCACTCCAGATAATATTAATTAACCACTGTGTTAAGTGGTAAGGATAGAGAAGTAAACAAGATGGATACATTTTCTATCCTGAAGGAGTCTACATGGAAGTCATAGACTTTTAGAACTGCAAGGATCTTAGAATGTTATCTTCCAATTGTTTTATTTTACACAAGGTTAATCTAAGACTCAAAGAAGTGGAGTGACTTACTCAGAGCCCCACAGCAAGTCAGGGACAGAACTGAACTAAGATCTAGTTCTTCTAACCCTGTCTAGTGGTTTTTCACAATGATTAACAACGTGGAAGAGAGAGGGAGAAACAAACAAAACTTCACTACCCTGGAATTAACGCCTAGGCATCTTGCATTATTTTCTTGATGGTGTTAAATTTTTTTCCCCCCGTAAAAGGCTATTTTGGCCAGGTATATTTGTACAGTACTAGTATTCAACTTTGCTCTGAGGTTTTTGATGTTAAAAATGTATTCCAAAAAGTATATTATTCATCTGTCAAATGTTTATTGAACATCTACTGTATGCCAGGCCCAGTTCAAAGCTATGGGCATCTAGCAATGAGTAAAATAGTCAAGGTTTATGCTCTGCTCTCATAGAGCTTATATCTTAAGAGTAAGTAATAATTGAACAAATACATGATAAGTACAGTAAAGAAAATGTAACGTAATATAATAAGATGTAGAAGGTAGGACCAACCCACTACTTGTGGTTTAGAGGTCATGGAAGGAAGGCTTCTGTGAGCATTTGAGCTAAATTGCATATAACGGGATAGAGCCAGCCATGCAAAGGATTTAGAGGAAGAGTATTCAGGAAGAAGGGAAGGGCTGATGCAAAAGCCCTGCAGTAAAAGTGGAGTTGTGGTAAGAAGTTTGATTATATATGGGAGACAATTACAGACTTTTAAGCAGAGATGTGACATGAACTGATAAACCTTTTTAAAAAAATGTCAAGAGACTGGGCCCAATAGCGCATGCAGGTAATCCTAGCACTTTGAAAGGCTGAGGTGGGAAGATCACTTGAAGTTACTTCAAGACCAGCCTGAGCAAAAGTGAGACCCCTGTGTCTATAAAAAATAAAAAATAGCTAGATGTGATGGTGGGCATGTAATCCCAGTTGCTTGGGAGCTGAGGCAGGAGGATCACTTAAGTCAAGGAGTTTGAGGTTACAGTGAGCTATGATGACACTACTGCACTCTAGCTAGCTGGGGTGACAATATAAAAATATATTCTAAAGTACATAAATATAAATAAACAATAAAAAATAAAAAGGTGACTAATAAAAATGAGGAAAAAGCATCTGACAAGGCAATATGCATATGATATTTACTTAGAACCCCAGAGAAAATGTTTTTCTACTGGTATTTATTGTTTTAAAGGCAAGATTTGACCTCTTTTGTACCTGAATGATTTCCTTACTCTTATTTTCAGTAAAGATTGTTACTATGTGACCTCAACAAATACCTTCCCCCCCCCTTTTTTTTAAATTTAACTCATTTTTTTAATTTGTCGTTATTACTGAGGAAACCAGTAAGATGTTACAACCAGTTCACAGGGCTATCCAAAGAAGAAAAAACATTTTAAGATCAAAAATACTGAAATGAATGTGCAAACACAGGCAAAACTGGCTTCTTCCACAGTGTGGGAGAGAAGTCAGTTGAACCTCCACTAGACAGAATTTATTTACATGTCTTTAGACAAGAATTATTTTGCAATGCTACCAATTATCTACAACTTAACAGAGTTGTAAGACAGCTCCATAAAAGGAGCAGAGCCCTATAAAATCAGAATCCAAAAACCTTGGAAGGGTATATTCTGAAAAAGACATAGTTTTCCATTGAATAACTTCTCCTTTGAACCACCAAAAAGGGTTAAAATATATTGTGGTATTAGCAAATTAATCATCTCGTAAATAAAGAACAGAATTTGACTATATTTACTTTAAAATTTGCCTGATAATCAAATGTAAGTATCCTTTAAAGTTTGTCTTTTGAATTAGGCAGTAGACTTCAGCTTCCTTTGCTGGAAGAGGCGCCATAAAGAAGTAGAAAGGTCTTTTTTAATTGTATAAGCTTTGGATTTGAATCCTGGTATTAACCTTGATCAACTTGTAACTTTAATTAAGTCACCTACCTTCTCACTTTCCTCATCCAGAAATGGGAATGACAATTTTCTTATGGGGATTTAGTAAAATAATATTATGTATGAGAAACCACCTAGCACCAGTGCCTGGCATGTAGTAGTTGTCCAATAAATGTCAGTTTTCTTAGTGTTGTTGGGGAAATTCTTCTTTTTTACCTTTTCTTACCATAAAGATTCTCCTGTGTTTTCTCTTTCAGGCCATTCCCCAGTATGCTATTCCTTGTCACTCCAGCTCCAATGTGGTAGTAGAGCCCAGTGGGCTTCTTGAGCTAAACAACTTCACCAGTCAGCAGCTGGATGACGATGAGACGGCAATGGAGCAGGACATAGACAGTAGCACAGAGGATGGAACTGAGCCAAGCCCCTCTCAGAGTTCTGCTGAACGGTCCTAGTGTTTTGGACACAGTAGTGCACTTTAAAACCTGCTTGGTTACCAAGTGTCCAGGGAAACTCTTGTATTTTGATGTCTAAAAAGAGCACTTTGCCCATACTTAGGCTGTGGACCCGAAAACAGCTGTGTTTCAACAAGATATTGCTGCAGGAGCAGCGTTTTAAAACAAGATAAAACTCACAGGGGAATGTACTTTTTTTTTTTAATAAAAAAGGAAAAAGGCAAAAAAAAAAAAAAAAAAAGATGCACATCTACAATGACTTAAGACCTGACTTCTCTCTCTGTTGGACCATGGCCGATGGAAAAGTTTTGTCTTACAGTAGAAAGAGACTTTTCCTGTGAATGTTTCTCAACTGGTTTCTACTGAGCAAAATAGTATCTTGAAGGAGAATGTGAATAGTTTGTATTTTGAAATGATGTGTCAGAAAAAGTTTTTTTTTAATTTTTTATGTTTTTGCAAATCCCTGAAAGTGTTGAATTGCTTAACATTTTACATTTGCTCAGTTCATAATTAGTTTATAAATATCTTGAAACATACTGGCATTAAAGAATCCTTGTTGGATGGGGGAAATCAGATCCCTAACCAGTGGAAAGTGCTTTTTAGGTGGTTTGTACATTCTCATCAGTTGTATGCTAATTTATTGTGGTGTTGTTCCTTTGTGCTTTAGGCAGCACACTTGCCTTCTATTTATTTAAGTGTAAACATTTCAGAGCAGATCATATTTCTTCTGACAAATTTCTTGTAAACCAGAATTTCCAGCCCTTTCCACCTCTGTCACCCACTCTTCCCTCCCTTTCCCTCCTCCATTAATGTTTCATTATGAAGCAGAGGAAAAGAAACATTTTCTGGCCCAAAGGAAATGTTCTGTTATATTAAGGACAAATTATTCATTTATGTGATGCTTTCTTAACATTGAAATTGCACATTTATGTTGAACTAAGACTTTGAAAATAACTTTTATGACATTTGTTTAAGCCCCTTTGAAATGTATAAAAAGTTCATTTGCAGTCCTCAATGTAACATTTTTAAGTATTCTGCCTTTTTAGGATGCAGTTTGTTTGACCAGTATGTTTTGGTCTTGTGATTGCTGTCTGTCACAAATAGAGTTGAGGGGTAAGGGAGTGGGAGGACAAGAGTCAGTTTTGACAAGTTGTGGTAAATGAAACTATACCTTTTGTTTTTAAAAAATGTAAATAGGAAAGTTTTTAACGGTTTTATATAGATTTCACTATAAATAAGCATTTTAAGACTGACAAATGTTGAATTGTACATACATATATCAGCATAACTGCCCAATTTTTTGGTGCTGAAGTACTGTAAGTAGAATTTATCAACAGTTTCCTAATTTTTGCATCTATATCTGGGTACAAAAGCTGTGATATTATAGTTAATAATTCCCACTGGAGTGACACTGAAGATTTAAACACGAACATTCATAAGAAGCACTGATCTCTGGTGGCTGTCAATATTTCTACCAGGTAATAATGACTTACCCATAGATGGAGCTGTTGGGATATTATTTTATTGTACAAATTCGTGTTTAAAAAACTTTGTGACTCTGTTTCTAGTTAAGTAATTTTTTAACTTCTCTTGGGTCATAGATTTCTTTGGAAATCTGATTAAAGTATCAACTGTCACCAAAAAGATACACATGCCACGTGTTAACTGCACATTAGGCTTTGCATACAATTTTAGGGGTTCATGGGCCTCTAAAGCCTATCCATGTATTCAGGTTAATCCCTCTGTTATGGTCAATCCATTACTTACAAATGTAAGTTTTTATAAAATAAAGTATCTTTTAAATATTCATGGTTTAGGTAATAAGAGCAAGCTTGAATAAAGTTATGTTCTACATATTTTGGTAGCATAGCTTACCTGTGTCCTTTTGAGATTTAGCTTTAATATTTTCCACAACTAGAATGGCAAAACTGCCATAGTCCAAGTTTTGAAAAAATATATATGTATATTAACACATTATCAAATGAGAGATCAAATTTTTTCTTTTAAGTGTGCTAATTCCAAATATAACATAAATTTATTTATTCAACAAATATTCAATAAGCATCTTCTCTGTGACAGATACCATTCATTCCAAGCACCAAGGATACCATAGTGAACAAAAAAAAAAGAATCCTACCTTTCTGGAGTCTGTGAACAGGGCTTTCTACTAATGAAATGGATATGAGGGATGAAGGAATAAGAATATAACAATGATTCTTAGGTCTCTTCAGTGGGTAGGTGGTGATGCCATAAATGGATCTCCAGACATTTCTTTACTAAAAGTCTCAGCATTATATCTATTAGGATTTTGTGTTTAAGTCCATAAATTAAAAGTAATTTTAGGCTTGGTGCCCGTAGCTCAGTGAGTAGGGCACTGGCCACATACCCCGAAGCTGGTGGGTTTCAGCCTGGCCTAGGCCTGCTAAACAATAATGACAACTGCAACCAAAAAATAGCCAGGCATTGTGGTGGGCACCTGTAGTCCCACCTATTTGGGAGGCTGAGGCAAGAGAATCACTTGAGCCCAAGAGTTGAAGTGTTATAATATACCCACATGCCATTCAATTCACCCATTTAATATATGTTAGTCAGTGGTTTTCAGCATATTCATAGAGTTGGGCAACCCATTACTACAATGAATTTTAGAACATTTTTATTGATCCCAAAAGAAACCCCGTAATCCTGAAACTGCCACCAACACCACGCCAGCCCTAGGTAACCACTAATCTTTCTGTCTGTATGGATTTGCCTATTTTAGACATTTCATACAAATGATCGTGGAATATATGGTCTTTTGTGACTACATTCACAGCATAATATTTTCAGAGGTTACCCATGTTGTAGCATGTGTCAGGACTATATTCTTTTTCATGCCCATTCTATTGCGTGGATATATCACATTTTCTTTATCCATTCATCAGTGGATAGACATTTGTGTTGGTTCCCTTTTTTGGCTATTATGACTAGTGCTGCTATGAACATATGTTTCTAGTTCTCATGGGTATACTAGGACTGAAATTGCTGGGTTCTTACAGTAACTGTTAAACCTTTTGAGGAACTGCCAGACTTTTCCACAGCAAATGCCCGTATTACATTCCCATTACATGTGAGGTTTGCCAACACTTGTTATTATTTGTCTTTTTGCTTATAGTTACCCTAGCGTATGAAGTCTAAAGTAGTAAGTACCTCATTGTGGTTCTAATTTACATTTTCCTGATGGCTTATGATGAGAATCTTGGCCATTTGTATATGTTTAGAAAAATGTCTAGACTCTTTGCCCATTTTTCAATTATTTAATTTTTTCTTATTTTAAATTGAGAACTTTTGAAATAGAGGAAATGTTACTACTCTTAGGAGAAAAATAATCTGTTCTCCACTAATTAATTCATCACCCTTAAGAGATTAGATTAGATTCTAGTTCTTCCTCTCTAATGTAATAAATTGCCAAACATTACTAAAACTGTATAGTTCAGTAGTTGAAAACCTGCTTTTAATTACATTTCTTTGTAAGGTTCTTAGATTAGCTTGGCTGGGGTAGGAGACACATTGCATAGGAGATAGTAGTTAGATGGTCTGGATTTGAGTCCCAGGATCCTTTGTTTATTGATCATGTGAACTTGGGAAAGTCACATTCCCTCTCCAAGTTAGTTTCCTTGTTACATAAAGGCTCAGTGCCTGTGGCTCAAGTGGCTAAGGTGGTGGGTTCAAATCCAGCCCAGCCCGCCAAACAACAATGACAGCTGCAACCAAAAAATAGTTGGGCATTGTGGCGGGCGCCTGTGGTCCCAGCTACTTGGGAGGCTGAGGCAAGAGACTTGCTTGAGCCCAGAAGTTGGAGGCTGCTGTGAGCTGTGATGGCACGGTACTCTACCCAGGGGGACAGCTTGAGGCTCTGTCTCTAAAAAAACAAAAAACAAAAAGAACCAGAAAATCCTTGTTAAATAAAGTGAGTATTTCTAACCCCATGGGATTATTGTGAAGCCTGGATGAAATAGTTCATGTAAAAATACCAGGGACAGAGATGCTCAGTATTTTTGAGTCCAAGAGTTATAAATAGAAACCGAGAGCTCAGAGAAGTTGATGTACCCAAACTCACAGATTAAAATGCTAATAGATCATGCTGAGCCATGAGTTACTGTGTTTTCTCCTTCACATAGATACCAAATTTAGGCTTTTTTTTTTTTTAAGTTCAATTATGTGTCACAAATCCCATAGAAGAGGAAGTGGAGTGAAAAAAGCACCATGTAAGTAATACCTTCCCAGAAAGGATATTGACAACAGCCTACTGCCTGTGCTTGCAGGTTTATAAGCTTTTTAAGTAAGACTTGATGACCTATATACTGAAAAAGAAGAACTGAAACACAGTAGGATCAGATTTGTACTTATGAGCAGGTTCACTCTGCCTTCCTTCTTCCATGCACATACAGTACACACTGTAACTGAAAACATACACTGCCTTTTTTTTTTTTTTAATCACACAAGCCTGGGTTTGAATCCCAACAAGCATTGTGAACTTTGACAAGCTTTAAAAGGCATAAAACAGTAGAGGATAGACTGAGTTATAGTACTACATTATCTGATTCCTTTAAAAAAGACTGATTGAGGGTGGCACCTGTGGCTCAAAGAGTAGGGCACCAGCCCCATATACTGGAGGTAGCGGGTTCAAACCCAGCCCTGGCCAAAAAATGCAAAAAAAAAAAAAAGACTGATAGCATTCTTCCTTCCAAACAGTTCTGTCTGGTGTCCTGACTTTTCTTTCTCTTTGTTGCAATGGGTTGTTATTGGGCACTTTCTATGTGGAGATATTGGGGATACAGTTGTCAGCCGGGGGAAGAAAGCCTCTACTCTCCTGGAGCTTCCAGCCTAGTAAAAGAGACATGTTAATCAAAGAATTACAGCTAAATGTATAAAACAGTAATAGCTAGATGAAGAAATACATAGTGCCATGATAGCATGTTAACAGGGGAGATTAGGGGGAGTTTCCCTAAGAAAGGAATGCTTGAGCATGATCAGAAGGAAAGGAAGGAATTAAGATTAAAGTAAGCAAAGAGGAGGAGATAAGCTGTCCAGCAAATGGGACAGCAGATGCAAAAGTTCTGTGGTGGGAGAGGCACAGTGGGAGGGGAACTTCAAGTAGGACAGCATAGTTAGAGCCTGTATATAGCAAAGGCAGCATGGCAGAAACAGACAGTGGACTGAGGCAAGAGGATTGTCTGAGCCCAAGAGATTGATTAAGATTGCTGTGAGCTACGATGATGCCAGGTGCTCTACCCAAAGCAACAGAGTAAGACACTGTCTCAAACAAACAAAAAAGAATCTTACAGATTGTGATAAAGGTGTGTGCCTTTATTCTAGAAACAAGAGGAAGTCAATGAAAAGTTTTAAGCCACTGAAACTGACAAAAATGATTTAATACATTTATAAAATGTTTGGAGTCGTGCTGGTTAATTACAAAAAACTGTACTTGACATTTCTGTTTTGGTGCCAGTCACATGTCTTTTTCTCAAACATCTTGAGTGGTTCCCTACAGTGGTATGAATTTGGCATTTAAGATTCTTGGATCAAGCCTCAAGCTACATTTCTGGATTCATAATCCAATTTCACTACCCCAAGTTACTACCCACCTCCTCCATCACACCACATGCCTTATGCTTTGCATTTGGAAGTTTCACTCATTGCTCAATGTTCAGCTTGAATTCTACCTCTATCATCAAAACTCCCCAGATCTTTTCAATGAAAACTCATCCCTCCCCACTGCTGGGTTCCTCTAGCATTTGGGGAGAAACACATGCTTTCTTATCATTTACCGTTTGTTACCTGCTGAGAATTATTTGCAGTGTGTAAGGATCTTCTTTTCAGGTAGGAACTCACATTTTATTTTTGGAAGTTACCAAGTTTCTTAATGTATTAATAATACCTGATAGGATTTCCAGATGTGCACTGTAACACACTCTGAGTGTTCCTTTGTACTTCCCCACAGCGGGCCTCCCAGAGAGTTCTTGAAATTCAGTATTTTAGGGAGTCATTCCAAAAAATTCTTTCATCCTAAAGTGATAAGTACCAAGCTTTCTCAGTTCTTATAGCAGTGAACAAAATAGTAAAATATATTTGCCCTGTATAGCGTACATCGTAGGCAATAAATACAAAAAATGCATAGTATCTTAAGAAAAAAAGAAAAGAGTAATATGAAATTCTAAAATGTATAAGTATGAAAGATGAGATAGGATAGATAGGGAAGGCTTCACCAAGAACATAACTCAAAAAAGTGAGAGAGGTAGCCAGGCTGATTGCTCTGGGAAGTGTTTTAGGTGAGAGAACAGCAAGTACAAAGGCCCTAGGGATATGCCTGGCATGTTCAAACAACAGTATTAAGAAGAACGAGACAGGATTAGAGTGAATGGGGAGGAAGGAAGTAGAATGTGAGGGAAAGGAGAAATACTGGAAGCTATTCCTAGTTTTCTGCCTGTCTTCATCATAAAAGATCCTAAATTTTATCAAATGCCCTTTTTTGCATCAATTGAGATCATGTGAATTTTCTCTTTTGTTGTATTAATGTTTATTGTATTGATTTTCTGATGTTGAACTACCCTTGCATTCCTGGGATAAACTCTACTTGCTTATGGTAATACAATCTTTTTAATATGCCTTTGGATTCAGTTGGCTAGTATTGACAGTGTTTTGCCTCTGTATTCACAGGGATATTAGTATGTAACCTAACTGTAACTTGTGATATCTCTATCTGATTTTATTATCAGGATAACAGAGTAGAACCTCCATACTTGACCACCTTCCTACATTGACCACCTTCTTGAGTTGACCTGATTTTCATAGACCAGACATGTACCACATGTATGTATCAGTACAGAAGGCCTAGTTTCTTATGTTGACCAGTTTGTTACAGTCCTTGGGTGGTCAACTTACAGAGGTTCTATTGTACTTGAGTTATAGAATCATTAAGAATGTATTCCCTCTTTCATTTCCTCTTTCTTCCTCTTAAGAAAGTCTTTTCTTCCTCGTAAGAAAGACTTGTGTTAATTCTTTAAATATTTGGCTGTGAAGATGAGTAAAACCATATGGTCTTGAACTTGGTAGGGAGGTTTTTTGATCACCAATTGAATCTCTTTACTTCTTACAGGTCTATTTCTTCTTGAGTCAGGTAATTTGTGTATTTCTAAGAATTTGTCCTTTTCACCCAGGTACTCTAATCTGTCGGTGTACAATTGTTCATCATATGTATATTCTTATAATCCTTTTTATTTCTTTAAGGTTGATAGTAATAACCTTACTTTCTGATTTTAGTTATTTGTGTCTCATCTCTTTTTTTCTTTGTCAGTGTAACTAAATGGTTATCAATTTTCTTGATCTTTTCAAGGATCAACTTTTGATTTTGTTGATTCTCTTTATTGTTTTTCTATTCTCTATTTCATTTATCTTCACTCTGTTCTTAATTATATCCTTCCTTTTGCTAATTTTGGGTTTAGGTTTGCCTCTTTCTAGTTCCTTGGGATGAAAAGTTTGTCATTGATTACGAATCTTTTCTAATGTAGATATTTATAGCTATAAATTTCCCTCTGAGCACTGCTTTTATTGTATCTCATGAATTTTAGTATGTTGTATTTTTTTCATTCATCTCAAGGCATTTTTGAGTTTCCCTTGTAATGTCTTCTTCAACCCCTTAGTTGTTTAAGAAGATATTGTTTAGGCTTGGCGCCTGCGGCTCAAGTGGCTAAGGCACCAGCCACATACACCTAAGGTGGCAGGTTCAAATCCAGCCCGGACCCGCCAAACAACAATGACGGCTGCAACCAAAAAATAGCTGGGCGTTGTGGCAGGCACCTGTGGTCCCAGCTACTTGGGAGGCCCAGGAGTTGGAGGTTGCTGTGAGCTGTGATGGCACAGCACTGTACCCAGGGGGACACCTGGAGGCTCTGTCTCAAAAAAAAAAGAAGATATTATTTAATTTCCACATGTTTGCAAATTTTCCAGTTTTCCTTCTGTTATTGCTTTCTTTTTGTTTTTTCTGGTTTGTTTGTTTGTTGTTTCTTTTAGTTGGGGTCCTCTGTCACCCACACTGGAGTACAGAGGTACAATAATAGTTCACTCACTGTACCCTCAAACTCCTAAGCTGAGATCAAGCAATGCTCTTGCCACAGCCTGCCAAGTAGCTAAAACTACCAGCATGCATCACCATACCTGGCTCATTTTTTAAAAATTTTTTTAGAGATGAAGTCTCATTGTGTTGTCCGGGCTGGTCTCAAACTGCTGGGTTCAAGCAATCCTTCTTCAGCCTCCCAAGTCACTAGGATTGCAGACATAAGCCACTGTGCCCAGCTGTGTTATTGATTTCTTTCTTCATTCCATTGTGGTCAAAGGAGATACTTTGTATGTTTTCAGTTTTTTCAAATTTATTGAGACTTGCTTTGTGGCCTAACATATGGTCTATCTGGAGAATGTTTCACATGCACTTGATGAATATCATTTGATATCGTAGGGTGGAGTGTTCTGTGTATGTTTGTTAGGTCTAGTTGTTTTATAGTATTATTCATCTCCTCTGTTTTCTTAATGATCTTCTATCTAGATGTTCTATCCATTATTGAAAGTGGTGTATTGAAGTCTCCACAAGTCTCCATTATTGTAGAAATGTCTGATTTTCCCTTAAATTTTATTTGGCTCATATTTTGGGGGCCTCTGTTGTTTGGTACATACATGTTTATAATTGTATATCTTCTTGATGAATTGATCAGTGTATCTTGTTCTGTGTCTCCTAAAACTATTTTTAACTTAAAGTCTATTTTCTGATATTAGTACAACTGACAATGATTCAGCTTATGATTTCTTGACTTTACAATGGGTTTGTTGAGAGCTTACCCCATTGTAAGTCAAGGAGCATCTGGACTTAATCATAGTTCAATTTGCAATTTTTTGTCTTTATGATGGGTTTATTGGGATATTAAATGGATTTTTGACCTACAGTATTTTTTACTTATAATGGGTTTATTGGAATGCAACCCAATTGTAAATCAAGGAATATTTGTATATCAACCCACCTATCTTTTGGTTACATTTGTATGGAATATCTTTTTCCATCATCTCACTCAAAATCTGTTTGTATCTTTGGATCTAAAATGAATCTTTTGTGGGCAGCATATTGGATCATCGGTTTTTTGGTTTTTTTTTTTTTCTGAGACAGAGTCTTACTTTGTCACCCTCGGTAGTATGCCATGGCATCATAGCTCCCAGAGTGCTGGGATTACAGGCATGAGCCACTGTGCCTGGCCTGGATCATGGTTTTTTAAACCCATTCTGCCAATCTCTGGTTTCACATTGGAGATTTTAACCCATTTACATTTAATGTATTATTAATAAGGAAAGACTTTTATAATTTAGTGTTTCTTTTTCAAATGCCTCTTACCTTTTTTTAATCCTGCATTTTCCTTGTTATTGTCTTCTTTGTGTTTAGCTGACTTTTTGTAGTGAAATTTGATTCCTTTCCATTTCCTTTGTGTATATTTTAAAGATGTGTAGATATTTCCTTTGTGGTTACCATGGGGATTATACTAAAGACCCTAAATTTATAGAAACTTAGTTTGAATTGATAACAACTTAACATCAATAACATATTTTTTCTAATATCTTTGTCCTCCTTTATGTTGTTGTTGTCACAAATTGCATCCTTATACATATAAAGATGTCTAATAATGTAGGTTTATAATTATTTTTTATGCATTTGTCTTTTGAATCATATAAATCTTTCTTTTAAACCCTCTTCCAGGCTTGACGCCTGTGGCTCAAGTAGCTAAGGCTCCAGCCACATACACCTGAGCTGGCGGGTTCGAATCCAGCCCGGGCCTGCCAAATAACAATGATGGCTGCAACCAAAAAATAGCCAGGAATAGCCACCCTTTGTGGAGGGTGCCTGTAATCCCAGCTATTAGGGAGGTGGAGGCAGGAGAATCGTTTGAGCTCAGGAGTTGGTGGTTGCTGTGAGCTGTGATGCCACAGAACTCTACCCAGGGTGACAGCTTGAGGCTCTGTCTCAAAAAAAAAAAAAAAAAAAAAAAAAAAAAAAAAAACCAAAACCTTCTTCCAGATTTTCCTGGGTTTTTTTGTTTGTTTAGTTGGTTAATTGGTTGGTTGTTGAAAGCTATAGTAATCCATTTGTCTAGAGACTTTTCCTAATTATTTGTTCATAGATTGTATTCCTTTCATGTGTGGTCACTGAAGTCTCTGTTGCTTAGCTTGTATTCAACTAGATTTTCTTAAATGCTAGAAGCTAAACAAACAGATAAACAAAAACACCTCTGCCAATCTTTGCAGATTGCCTCTATTCTCTGGCTCTCCTTCAACATGTACCTAGACTTTCACTGAGCTGAGGGACCAACCTGAGGCAAGAGTTTGAGATCTTCCCAAATGTACTTTTTAAATTCCCCTTTCTACAAAGGTGCTTTTGAGCGCCCTAATCCCCCCCCATTTAAAAAAAAATGCTTTTCTTTACTTTTTCTCTTAGGTCTTAAGCAGTCCATTATGTGCTTTAACCAAGATCCTTTTTGCCTCAGGTATCTGCTGGGTTTTTGTCAGCCTAACATTGTTTAGAATACTTTCTGCCATTTTTCTGACCTGGGTAAGTTCCAAGTTAAGGTGAAGCAGAGATACATGTTTTGCATCAGTTCTTGAGATGCAGGTTAGAATAGACCCACAGAATAATTTGCTAATAATGTCTGCTCTGCTTCTTCCAGAACCAGAGACCAGGGTCCCACAGTAGAATGTGGGCTGATATCTTCAAGATTGCTGCCAATGTAGGGAGTAGAGCCAGGGCTAATAAAAATGCCACAAAGCTTTCCTACAGTTTTTTTTTCCCTTTCACATATTTTTTATTGGAGTATATGTACATAATATAAAATTTACCCTTATAATTATTTTAAGTACACAGTTCAGTGGCAGGAACATTCCTATTGTAACGATCACCACTCTCTCCAGAACTTTTTCATCAACTCAATTTGAAACTGTGTACCCATTAAATATTAGCTCCCTACTCCTATGTCCCCCCGTCCTTGCTAACCACTATACAGTTTTAAAGTTGCTGCCTTTTTTTTTTTTAATTGAGATAGGATCTCACTCTTTTGCCTGAGCTAGAGTGCAGTGGCATCAATACAGCTCACTGCCCTCAAAATCCTGAGCCAAATGATATCTCTGGCTCAGCCTCCTGAGTAGCTGGGACTTTAGGCACATGCCACCATGCTCAGCATTTATTTTTTTAATTTATTATTTTTGCAGAGACAAGTCAAGTTCTCACTGTGAACTCCTTGCCCCAGTGATCCTCCATTGATCCCCCCACCTTGGCCTTCCACAGTGCTGGGGTTATAGGCATGAGCCATTGCTCCCAGCCAGGTTTTGGCTGTTTTCTGGCATTCTTACAAAGTTGTTTCTGACAGTTCCTGTTTGTTTTTCAGTGTTTCTGTGAGCCACCTACTCTGCCATTTTGCTGACATTACTCTCAACACGCGAGGTTTTTGTCCTGAGCACCCTGGAAAAGGAGAATGGTCATTAATTAAAATGAAAAAGAGTGGGAAGATCTAATTGGGGGGAATGGGGGAGAATATCAAAGGATCAGTTTTGGATATGTTAAATTCAAGTTGCCTACGAGACATCAAGTGGGGAAATCAAGTAGTCAGGTAGAAAATATGTCCAAGGACTGATCCCTGGAGTAGTACAGCACTTAGAGGTCAGAAAGATGAGGTAAAGTCACAAACGAGACCAAGAAGGAGTGAACAGAAGGATAAGAGGTAAAGCAGGAGATTGTGGCGTCTCGGAAATAGGTAAAGAAAGTGTTTGTGCTGCTAAGTCAAATAAGATGGGACTTGTGGAATTGGCCACCTGAAAATCATTGATGACCTTGCAAAGAACCATTTTGGTGGATTTGGGGGTGAAAGCTATAGGGGAACGGGAGAGAGAATTGGAGACTGAGAGTACATATCATGCAATGAGTCACTGTAAAGAGAAGCGAATAAACAGGCAGTTGCTGGCAGGACAAGTGGGGTCAAGAATTGTTATTTTTTACTGTGAGAAATTCAGATTCCTGATGAGATCAACCCAATAGAGAGGAAAAGTTTAGGATGCAAAAGAGAGGAGAATTGCTGGTGCACTGTCTTTAAATAATGGGAGGGGATGAGATCTAACAAAGGTGCTGGGTTCATCCATTATAACAGAAGAGGAAGAAGATATGAGGGACAGAAGCAGGTATGTGGGTAGATGGATTTGCTCCAATCTTCTGATGACTCCCAAATACATTTCTACAACTGCTATCTCTTCCTTGAGCCAAAACCCCCCTACCTTGGGACGTCCCCTACTGGATCTTCTAAAATACTTCAGCCTCAGATTGTCCCAAACCAAGATCAACTCCTTTTCTTCTAACTCTGCTTGTTACTACCTATCCATGGCATCTCATCCATGCTCAGGAGAGGAAGGGTTAGTTTTTTTAATAGAATGGAGGCCTCAAGAAAAAGGCAGCCCCAGAGCTGAGACTGGAAGATGAGTAGACATTTACTGTGTGGGGGAAGGATGAAACAGACAGAGAAACCCAAGGTGGGGCGAGAAACTGAGTTCATTTGTGAGGGGACTAGGGAGCAGTGAGCCCAGAGCAGTCACCTAGAGGTGCTTATACTCCCAGAAGTCAAGCATTGCCAGGATCCATAGAGTTCACCCAGAGTTTGTTACATAATCTAAAGGGCTACTTGCCCTGAATTTTTCTTCCATAGCATTAGATTGTTGTCCTTCTGGAAGAAGAACTCTAACAAACCCCTTTCCCCCTCTGGACCTTGCACAGGCTATTTCCTCTTCACGCAATGCACTGAACCTCTGATCATTGAACAAACCCCCTTCTCACCCTTTATCTCTAAGGTCACTCCTCAGATACTCACTTCTCCAGACTCTTTTCCCCCTTACCTTCTTCATCTATATCTCCTTTATAAGGTCTTTTCACCTGTTATCCCAATTTCTGTCCCATGAAGGTTTTGCTCTGAGAACTGGATTCATCCTCATGTCCTTAGAACAGGGCCTGGCATGGAAGAAGCATCAACAGGTTTGTTAATTGACCGTAAACCCCTCAAACCTTTCTGGCCTTAGTTCTCCCCACATGTGCACAAATGCTTGCTAACTAAAACGTACAAGCAAATCTCAGAAATAACATCCTTCTTTCAGCATGTTTTTAGATGAGGATGTTATTTTTGTGAGAGATTTTTGTGTCATCCATTCTGGACTCGGGACAGTGCCCATCTCTGCTGTCATTTGTTCTGTCACTTCAAAGTGCAGGAAAACCATGGGTGGTGATACTAGAATCTTATTCAGAACCCTGAGGAATGAGTCATTTTGTACTGACGACTTTTCCGGATTGCTACAGTTTAAATAAATTATACAACAGGACATTGTTGTTGTTGTTGTTGTTGTTAATTTTAACCATTTTAGATGGCTAATTTTAGAAATGTATTATATACTTTTCTGAACATGGTCTCACCATCTCTTATTTCTTCAGAATCATCATTAAGATGGTCATAGTTACAATAATATTCTAGCTCAGCAATGAGAATATAGAGCCTTGCTGGTCTCTCCCTGGAGCAGAGCCAGACTAGAGCCCAGAATCTAAGGTGGAGGCTGCTGAGCTGTCCTAGAAATTAGAGGGGTAAGTGAGAGAAAGAGAAAGACCCTGAATCCAAGCACAGGGCCAGTGAGTCCCAGGCTTCAAGTGCATTCAAGTCACCTAGGATCTTGCTGAAGTACCAATTTGGTCTGGTAGATTCAGATTCAATTCTGGACTGGGATCTGAGTTCTGTATTTGTAACAAGATCTGAGGTGATGCTAAAGCTACAGGCCACTGACCACGCTTCCTGTATGAAGACTTTAGTTGACTTCCCACAGGGGTGGGGAACCTGTAGCCTCAGGGCCACATGTGGCCTTCCCGATCCACAAGTGTCACCCTTTGACCAAATCCAAATTTCATAGAACAAATCCTTTTAATAAAGGATTTGGATTCAGTCAAAAGGCCATACTCAAGGATTCAAAAAGGCCATACTCAAGGATTCAGAAGGCCACATGTGGCCCCAAGGCCCAATGGACTTTATTGGGAAGTTTACCTTTAGTAATTCTTTCTCTGAGGCACCTTGCATGTACCAGATAGTATCTTATATGTACCTCTGGTAGTAATAATTCCTCCACGTAGGCTAGGCATGGTGGCTCACACCTGTAATTCTACCACTCTGGGAGCCTGAGGCAGGTGGATTACTTGAGCTCACAGGTTCAAGACCAGCCTGAGCAAGAGTGAGACTCTGTCTCTACTAAAAATACAAAATACTGATGCAAGAGGATTGCTTGAGCCCAAGAGTTGGAGGTTGCTATGAGCTATGATGATGCCATAGCACTCTACCCAGGGTGAGAGCTTGAAACTCTGTCTCAAAAAACAACAAACAAACACACACAGTGCCATATGTTTATAAAGTGGTCTCGTGTTTCCTGTTTCTTTTCATTCTCACAATAATCCTGAGAGGTTAAGTTAGCCCCATTTTTTTAACCTACTGGGAAACCAATTCCTGACATCACATAGCTCACAAGGGGCTTCTAGAACCAGGGCTCATGGCTCCAGGTTTAGTGCTCTTTTCATCATTCTTTGCTGTTCTGTGTGCCACATACAGCCTCACGGACTCTTGGCACCATGGAAATGCTGTGGGGAAAATGTATGTGCCTCCATTAAAATGAAGGTGCATCACCACCAGGTGTAGCACATGGGGCCTGTGCATTCATTCTCCCTAGGGACACCCAAACTAAGCCACATTTCCTCCCTGTGCAACGTTCACCCTCAGATACTACTCTTGCCTCATAGTGTGTAGATGAAATACTGTATCACAAGCAGAAATGATCACCTGCAGGTGTGCTAAGATGCTGTTGGTGTCCCACCCTCTCCCTTTCAAGCCTTCCCACTGCAGAGGACTTGACCTGTGCTCTGGTCGTTAAAGTGCTGGGGAATTAATGCTCCTACAACCAATCAAGGGCTAAAAGAAGCTCATGTAAAATAACCTAGTTCTCTTCAGTGGGGATGACTATGACTCATTCCCCCCTCCCCCCATGTTAAGCCTCAGTTACTCACAGTGGTAACTTTGTTTAATAATGTTTCTTTTATTTGTTCCCTTCTCCTCCCTGCTTCACTTCCCCACTTCTACAATTGAATTTCCTGGAACCCCTTTCTGAAAGAGTGACTTACACTTAATTCCTTGTCTCAGGGTCTGCCAGGGGAACCCAAATTGAGCCTCTTCTCCACCACAATTCCTACTGACATATTTCCATCTGAGCCTACATACCTGACCTTCCCCTAACCATGATGAAAAAGTATTCTAGTTCCTGGTAAGGTCACACCCTCCACCAAGTACCCGGATGATATCCTTCCAGCCTTCTCAAAATTTCCCTCCTGAAATTATCCCCCTTCTTGGTGGCATCACCCTTCTCTCTCCCTCTCTTTTTTTCTCTGTCTCATTCCCTTTCTCCCTTTCCCTCTCTCTCCTAGATCATTCTAACCTGCCAATATGCCTGAATATGACTCTTCAGACCATGGTCTTCTGATTCAGGCCAACATGGAGTAACCATGACTGGATTGTCTCATCTGCCTAAAATAACAACAACAATAATATCAGACAATGGTTTTCACGACACTGGGGATCAAGCATCCAAGGCCAGTGATTCATGAAGGTGGAAAGCAAGCAAGGCGACATGAGTGTTTGCCCCAGCACGAGAGTTTCCACAGAGAGGAGAACCAAGCAGAGCCTGATGAACTCCCTGAATGGAGGAGTCCAGAGAGACCAGGATTGTGAGAATGTTCAGGGCAAAGTCCTGAGATCTTCAGAGGGACTCCTAGTATTCAGCCGAGATTCATGCATGCTTATGAAGAAACTATCCAAGGCTAAGGAAAGAACCACCAGAAAGGATAAGAGGAAACAGCTGACACACAAGGCCGGGAATAGTGCCTGTTCCGCCAGGCAGACTGGAACTCTTCATGCTTCCCAAGACCCTGGCCGGAGCACTCAGAAGGAGTTTGCCTGGGGAGCAGGGAACAGTAAGCCCTAGTCTAAATGCTGCTCTCGTTTTGCTTAACAAATCTTTTTTTTTTTTTTTTTTGCTTAACAAATCTTAAAAGAAATACCAAAAGGACCAAACTGTTCCCAAGTATCTTAACTGCATCTCAGAATAGAACTCAAGAATCTTTATAAAATACAAAAATTTCCAACAGTTAGCGAGGTAGTATTTGCAACTGTTGTCGTGGAATAAAAATTAACAGGCTTTTGAAGAAACAGGGAAATACAATCCACCATGAGGAAAAAAAAAATCAAACAAAACTGACCTAGATCAGCTACTTGGTAGGCTGAGGCAAGAGAATCCCTTAAGCCCAAGAGTTTGAGGTTGTCGTGAGCTGTGATGCCAACGACACTCTACCGTAGTTGAGACTCTGTCTCAAAAAAAAAAAAAAAGAACTAACACGTAAAAACAAGCAGGCAAGAGCATTAAAAATACATATAGCTACATAATACATGTTCAAAAGCTCAGTGGAAACATGGGAGATATTAAAAAGCAAACTCTAGACAACAAAACTGTAACATTTGAGCTAAAAACACACTGCACATATATGTTGAATGGGATTAACAACAGATTAGATACTTTAGAAGAAAGGCAAGTGAATTTAATCATATAACAATAGAGAAATTAGCCAAAGTGAAACACAGAGTAAGAATAACTTTTTAGGCTGGGCTCAGTGGCTCATGCCTGTAATCCCAGCACTCTGAGAGACCAAGGCGGTGGCTCACCTGAGCTCAGGAGTTTGAGACCTGCCTGAGCAAGGGCAAGATCCCATCTCTAAAAGTAGTCGGGCTGTGGTACCAGCTACTTGGGAGGTTGAGGCAAGAATCACTTGAGCCCAAGAGTTTGAGGTTGCTGTCAGCTATGATGCCATGGCACCTCTACCCAGGGTTACAAAGTCAGACTTTGTCTCAAAAAAACAAAAAAGAATAATTAAAAAAAAAACAAAACAGAGCATCAGGTGGCGCCTGTGGCTCAGAGGAGTAAGGCACTGGCCCCATATGCTGGAGGTGATGGGTTCAAACCTAGCTCTGGCCAAAAACTGCAAAAACCAAACAAACAACAACAAAACCCACCTAGAACATCAGTTAACTTTGAGACAACTTCAAGCAATTTAATATGCACATTCCTTTATGTGTAATGCATTTCCCTGATCCACCCACCTTGGTGCCTTTAAAATTGTCTCATTCTTTGTACCGTCAATGAATCCCCAACAATTAAAAAAAAAAAAAAGAGATGCAGAAAAATGCACATAAAGAAATTTTCTCTTGGGCGGCGCCTGTGGTTCAAAGGAGTAGGGTGCCAGCCCCATATGTCAGAGGTGGCGGGTTCAAACCCAGCCCTGGCCCAAAACTGCAATAAATAAATAAACTAATTTTTTTTCTCTTGATCACTGCTTTTGAGCAGCTTGACTATGAAGCATCTTCATGTAGTTTCTTTCACGTTTCTCATGCTTTCAAGAAATACTTGAAAATAATGGCCAAAATTTCCCTGAATTTGATAAAAAACTATATACCCACGGATCTGAGAAGCTCAGTGACTTCCAAACACAAGAAACATGAAAGAAGAGACACCAAGACTCTTCACAGTCGAATTGCTCCAAACCAGTGATAAAGAGAAAATTCTAAAGGCACAGGGATGGGGGAGTCGGGGAGACACATTACACTAAAGGAGCAAAGGTAAAAATAACAGATTTCTTTTCAGAAACAATTTAAACAAGAAGACCTTATATTTCTATAATGTATCGAAAGAAATCAGTACAGGCATACCTCAGAGATATCTCAGGTTTGGTTTCAGACTAAAGCAAACATCACAATAAAGCAAGTCACACAAATTTTGGGGTTTCCCAGTGTGTATGAAAGTTATATTTACACTATACTATAGTCTATTAAGTTTGCAATAGCATTATGTCTAAAAAATGTGAACACGGGGCTGGGCACGGTGGCTCACGCCTGTAACACTAGCAGTCTGGGAGGCCCAGGCAGGTGAATTACTTGAGCTCACGGGTTTGAGACCAGCCTGAGCAAGAGTGAGCCCCTGCCTCTAAAATAGTCGGGCACTGTGACAGGCACTTGTAGTCCCAGCTACTTGGGAGGCTGAGGCAAGAGAATCGCTTGAGCCCAAGAGTTTGAGGTTGCTGTGAGCTGTGAAGCAAGGGCACTCTACTGAGAGTAATAAGTAAGACTCAGTCTCAAAAAAAAAAAGTGGACACCTTAATTAAAAATAATTTACTGGGCTTCGCACCTGTAGCTCAGTGGTTAGGGTGCCAGCCACAGGCACCAGGGCTGGTGGGTTTGAACCTGGCCAGAGCCTGCTAAACAACAATGACAACTGCAAATAATAATAATAACCAGGCATTGTGGTAGGGACCTGTAGTCCCAGCTACTTGGAGGCTGAGGCAAGGGAATCACTTAAGCCCAAGAGTTTGAGGTTGCCACGAGTTGTGACACCATGGCACTCTAGCGAGGGCAACATAGTGAAACTCTGTCTCAAAAATAATAATAAAAATAATTTATTGTTTAAAAAAACTGCTATGGATCATCTGAGTCTTCAGCAACTATCTTTTTGCTGGTGGAGAGTCTTACTTTTTTGTTTTTATTTACTACTATTCCCATTTCATAGATGTTGCCTTGATGTCATTGGCTGCTGACTGATCAGAGTGGTGGTTGCTGAAGGTTGGGGTGTCTGTGGCCCAATATTTCTTAACATAAAACAACCATGAGGTTGGGGTGTCTGCGACCCAATATTTCTTAACATAAAACAACCATGATGTTGGCCACATTGATCAACTCTTGCTTTCATTAAAGATTTCTCTATAGTATACAATGCTATTCAATAACATTTTACCCATAGTAGAACTTCTTTCAAAATTAGATTCAATCTTCTCAAACCCTGCCACTGCTTTGTAACTGAGTTTATGTAATATTCAAAATCTTATGCGGTCATTGCAACAATATCCACAGCATTCACCTGGAGTGCTTCGCTCATCCCTAAGAAGCAACTTCTCATTATTCAAATTTTATCATGAGATTGCAGCAACTCAATCACATTTCCAAGCTCCACTTCTAATTCTAGTTCTCTTGCTTTTCCACTCCATCTGCAGTTAGTCTCTCCACTGAGGTCTTGAACCTCTCAAACCCATCCATTAAGGTTGGACTCACCCTCTTCCCAACCTCTGTTAATGTGGATATTTTCACGACTTTCTGTGAATCACAAATGTTCTGAATGGCTTCTAGAATGGTGAAAAAGCCTTTCCAGAAACCTTTCAATTGATTTTGCCCACAGCTTTCAGAGGAATACTGTCTATGGCAGCTACAGCCTTACAGAATATATTTCTTAAATAATAAAACTTGAAAGTTGAAATTACCCCTTGTTACATGAGTTGCAGAATGGATGTTGTTTCAGCAGGCAGGATAGCAACATTCAGCTCCACAGAGCTCCTCTGTGACTAGGTTCATTGTCAATGAGCAATAATATTTTGAAGGGAATTGTTCTGTAAAGTAGCTCTCCACAGTAGGCTTAAAATATGCAGGGTATCATACTAAAGCTGATTTACTTTAAAAGAGATGTGCTGTCATTCAGACTTTGGTGTTCCAATGATAGAGCACAGAGTAAACATGACATAATTCTTAAGGGCCCTAGGATTTTCAGAATGATCAATGAGCATTGGCTTCAACTTAGGGTCACTAGATGTATTAGCCTCTATCAGAGAGAATCAGTCTGTCTTCTTGGAGCTTTGAAGCCAGGCATTGACTTCTCCTCTCCAGCTATGAAAGTCTTAGATGGCATCGTCTTCCAATAACAGACTGATTCTTCTACACTGAAAATCTGTTGTCTAGTGTAGCCACCTTCATCAGCAATTTTAGTTAGATCTTCTGGATAACTTGCTGCAGCTTCTATATTGGAATTTGCTGTTCCGCTGTGCACTTTTATGTTCTGGAGATGGCTTCTTTCCTTTAACCTCCTTAACCAACCTCTGCTAATGTCCATTTTTTCATCTGTAGTTTTCTCACTTCTTTCAGCCTTCATAGAATTAAAGAGAGTTAGAGTCTATCTCTGGATTAGGCATTGGTTTAAGGGAATGTTGTGGCTGGTCTAATCTTCCATCCAGACCACTCAAAATGTTCCCCATATTAGCAATAAGGATATTTTGCTTTCTTATACTTTGTGTGTTCACTGAAGTAGCACTTTTTTTCTCTTTTCTTTTTTTTTGTAGAGACAGAGTCTCACTTTATCGCCTTTGGTAGAGTGCCGGGGACATCACACAGCTCACAGCAACCTCTAGCTCCTGGGCTTAGGTGATTCTCTTGCCTCAGCCTCTCGAGTAGCTGGGACTAGAGGCACTTGCTACAGTGCCCAGCTATTTTTTGTTGTAGTTTGGCTGGGGCTGGGTTTGAATCTGCAACCCTTGGTTTATGGGGCCAGTGCCCCACCCACTTTTTTTTGTTGTTATTGAGACAAAGTCCCACTCTATGCCCTGAGCAGAGTGCTATGGCGTCATGGCTCACTGCAACCTCAGACTTGGGCTGTGGGCATCCCGCTGCCTCAGCCTTTAGAAGCCACTGGGGTTACAGGCACCTGCTGTGGTGCCTGGCTGGGTTTTTCTTTTTTTTTATGAGTTGGGGTGTCACTCTTGCTCAGGCAAGTCTTGAACTCCTCCTGAGCTCAAGCAATTCCCCCTCCTTACCCTTCCATAGTGCTGGGATTACAGGCGTGAGCCACTGCAGCCAGCTTTTAAACTCCTTGAAGAACCTTTCCTTTTGTTCTTCCAAAGGAAAAATTCCTTTCCGCAATTTGTCTAACTCTTCGGTGTCAGAAGCCTAGCTTTTGGCCTATGTTTGTTTTCAGTATGCTTTTTTCACTAAGCTTAATCATCTCCAGTTTTAGATTCCTTTCACTTGAACACTGAGAGGCCATTAATGGGTTATTTATTAGAATAATTTCAATATTATTTTGTCTTAGGGAACAAGGAGGCTGAAAGAGAGGAAGAGAGATGGGAGAATGGAGTAGTGGAGCATTCGAAATATGCATTGGGGCTCAGCGCCTGTGGCTCAAGTGGCTAAGGTGCCAGCCACATACACTTAAGGTGGCTGGTTTGAATCCAGTCCGGGCCCACCAAACAACAATGACGGCTGCAACCAAAAAATAGCCAGGTGTTGTGGTGGGTGCCTGTAGTTCCAGCTACTTGGGAGGCAGAGGCAAGAGAGAATTGCTTGAGCCCAGGAGTTGGAGGTTGCTGTGAGCTGTGATGCCACAGCACTCTACCCAGGGGGACAGCTTGAGGGTCTATCTCAAAAAAAAAAACAACATTATGACCAAGTGGAGTTCATCCAAGGAATGCAACGTTAGCTTAACATTTGAAAACTAATCATAACGACTCACGGTTTTTTGTTTTTGTTTTTTGAGACAGTCTCAAGTTGTTACCCTGGGTAGAGTGCTATAGCATCATAGCTCACAACAACCTCCAACCCCTGGGTTCAAGCAATCCTCTTGCTTATTTTTAGTAGAGATGGGGGGGGTCTCACTTTCTTTTTTTTTTTCCTCAGGCAGGTCTTGAATTGGTGAGCTCGAGTTCCCCACTCCTAGAGTGTTAGGATTACAGGTGTGAGCCACCATGCCCAGCCTACACAATTTTTAAATTAATATAATTTCTTAGATGCAAAAAGACCCATTTAACAAAATCCAACATGTATTCCCAATAAAAATGCTGAACAGGCTCAGCACCTATATCATAGTGGTTACGGTGTCAGCCACATAGTCTGAGATGGTGGGTTTGACCACGGGCCAGCTAAACAATGACAATTGCAACACCGGATGTTGTGGCGGGCACCTGTAGTCCCAGCTACTTGGGAGACTGAGGCAAGAGACTAGCTTAAGCCCAAGAGTTTGAGGTTGCTGTGAGCTGTGATGCCACGGCACCCTACCAAGGGCATACTAGCTAGACTCTGTCTCAAAAAAAAAAAAAAAAGCTGAACGGATTACAAACAGAAGAGAACATTCTGTATCTGATAAAGAGTGCATATAAAGGCCAGGTGCAGTGGCTCTGGCCTGTAATCCTTGCACTCCAGGAGGCCAAAGTGTGTGGATTGCCTGAGCTCACAGGTTCCAGACAAGCTTGAGCCAGAGTGAGACCTCATCTCTAAAAATAGTTGGGTTTGGCTTGGTGCCTGTGGCTCAAGTGCCTAAGGCACCAGCCATATACACCTAAGGTGGCGGGTTCAAATCCAGCCCGGGCCCACCAAACAGCAATGACGGCTGCAACCAAAAAATAGCCGGGCGTCGTGGCGGGTGCCTGTGGTTCCAGCTACTTGGGAGGCTAAGGCAGGAGACTAACTTGAGCCCAGGAGTTGGAGGTTGCTGTGAGCTGTGATGCCACAGTACTCTACCCAGGGTGACAGCTTGAGGCTCTGTCTCAAAAAAAAAAAAAATAGCTGGGTTCTGTGGCAAATGCCTATAGTTCCAGCTACTGGGGAGGCTGAAGCAAGAGAATTGCTTGAGTCCAAGTTTGAGGTTGCTGTGAGCTGTGATGTCACAGTACTCTACTGAGGGTGACAAAGTTAGATTCTGTCTCAAAAAAAAATGGGTAACAGATCTGAATAGACATATCTCCAAAGATGGTACACAGATGGTCAATAAGCATGGGAAATGTATTCAATATCATTAGCCATCAGAGAAATTCAACTCAAAACCACAATGATACACAAGTTCACATCCAGGAGGGCGGCAATCATCATCACCACCACCACCACCACCACCACCACCATCATCATGTAGACCTGTTGAGGGCAAGTTTCTTTCCTTTTTGTTTGCTGTAGCCACAGTTCATGCCTGTAATCCTTGCCCTCTGGGATGCCAAGGCAGGTGGATTGCCTGCCACACTGTTGTTGATTGAAAAAGAGCCATACAGGCTGGAGAGAATTACCAGATACACATTGGTGGTAGAAATCGTGGCTCTGGGAAACTAGGCATGAAGGCCATCAGGAATGGGTGAGGGTCATCCCTACTTGACTACGTGACACCAACATTGCCTCTAGCAGTGATGGGACTAGAGCAGGGTGAGGCTGGCTGCTCTCTGAGGAGCAGTCTGAAGTGCCTAAGAAGGAGGCTGGTGTGGTAGAAGTAGATGCTTCTACACTCCTAATTAATATATTTTTAATTTGTAAATTGATAAAATATACAGATGCAGGTATAAAATATATATGTACGGTTTAAAGAATAATTACAAGTCAAACATCCATGTAACTACCACCCAAACTAAGAACTAGGACATCAGCAGTCACCGCACAGCCCGTACGCCCCTCCTTGTTACACTCCTGTCTTCTCCAGACAAAACCATCCTCCTGACTTTGGTTAGAATCATGCCTTTGCTTTTTTTCTATTTGTATTTTTTTTAAGTTTGCTATCTACTTGTGCATGCCTGAATAATGTCTTATTCTGTTTTAAACATCATATAAATGCAGTTACACTGAATATACTCTTCCATGATTTGCTTTTTTCAGTCAGCTTTAAGTTCATGTCCGTGTGGGCGGGTGTGGCTGTTTATTCCTACTGTTGTCATGCTCTATTTAATGAATATACCACAATTTGTTTTCTGGTCAACTGCTAGAGGTGGATAGTTTTCTAGTCTTTTTGCTGTTGTGAAAATGATGCTGGAGGTAATTTTGTACATTCACACTCAGGGTACCTGTGTGTGTACATATGTAAACTTTCACATTATACATATGTACCTATATGAATTGGTGTGTCATTCAGCTTTACTAGGTAATACCACGTAAGTGGCTGATTAATTTATAATCCTAGCAGCATTGCACGCTCCCATCGTGCTCAACAATTGACGATTTTACACTACTTGTTTTTTGCAAACTACAGGAAATTATATGTTCAAAAAAAATCTTAATTTTAGAATAGTTCTATATTTAGAGACAAGTTCCCAGGATGGTACAGGAAGTCCTGTATACTCCTTAGCCAGTTTCCCTTGTTATTTACATCTTACGTTACCAGGCTATGTTTGTTACAACTGAGAAACCGGCTTTGGTACGTTACTATTAACAAAACCACACACTTTATTGGGGGTTTTACTAATTTCTCCACTAATGTTCTTTCTTTTGTTCCAAGATCCCAACCAGTAAGTCACATTCCATTTGGTCATCATGGAATGTGGCTACTTAGTCATCTCTTGTCTGTGACACTTTCTCAGTCTTTCCTGGGCTTTCATGACCTTGATAGTTTGGGGGAATACTTGTCAGATATTTTAAAGATTGTTCCTCCAATTCTGTTGCTGATATTTTTTCTTATGGTTAGACTTTGGTTATGAGTTTGGGGATGAATACCACAGGAGTGAGGTTTGCTTCCCATCACATCCTATCAAGAGCACATACTATCAATATATATATTGTTAGGGATGGTGTTAATCTTGATCAACAAGCCAAACTTGTGTTTGCCAAGTTTCTCCACTGTAAAGTTACTTTCCCTCCACGCCGTCCATACTTTACTCTTTAGAAGAAGATTATGAAGCATATTCCACACTCCAGGAGGAAGATTAGCTCCACCTTCTGGAGTGTGGGGGGTGCAATATCTACGCAAAATATTTGGAATTCTTTTGTAGGGGAGACTTGGCTCTTGTCCCCTTTATTTATTCAATCCTTTATTTATATTAATATGACAAATATTTATGTTATATTTTGTGTTATGCTATAGTACTACATTATTTATTTTCTTGCTCAGATTGTTCCAGTTGGGACCCAGAGACTCTTTCAAATTGGCTCCTACGGCTTTGGGCACTTCCTTACTTTATAGGTCTGCGATATTCTCCTGGCTTATCTTCCAGTTTTTCTGCCCTAGCCCTAGAACAGCCATTTCTTGTAAACAAAAGGAATCACATAGTATGTGTTTGTTTGTACCTGGTTTCTTCTGCTCAACATTATGTTTGTGAGATTTATGCAGAAGGTTGTTTGTTGCCACTGTGATTTTGCTTATTGCCTTGATTGAAGCCTATTTCATTTGTTATTATGGCCACTTGAGCTTTCTTTTGTGTTTGTATGAATAGTATAAAAGTCAATGTTCAATATGTTCCCCTTAATGCTGTTCAACTGTTAGTCCTCCGTTCCCAATACATCCCTATGCAGACCGTAGAAGATCAGGCTCAAGATTGAGCCTCATAGGCACATGGAAAGGGGGGAATGTAAGACCCAGATTTTCAGCTTTCAGTGCCATTTTGTTGTTAGACTATAGACCTTCCCCTTTCCTACCTCCCCGCTGCCATCTTAGATATGCTTCCCCTAAACTCAGGCCTTTCCCCGAAATCAAGCCTCCTAATCAACCAATCAAATCTAGACCCCACACCCCTCTTGCCTCATACCACCCCAGACCCCCACCCCGCACCCTTCATGCTCAGTTAGGAAATCCCCCACCCCGCGTGTCCTGTGGCAAACAAGAGCCACCCCGTACTCTGACCACCAAACACCCAAACATACCCATACCCCCGACCACA